>VSMD01137819.1:0-20656 GCA_008750895.1 Mirza zaza | reverse complement strand
AAAATATTAAAAATGGGGGGCCAGGCACCGTGGCTCACGCCTGTAATCCTAGCACTCTGGGAGGCCGAGGCGGGCGGATTGCTCAAGGTCAGGAGTTCAAACCCAGCCTGAGCGAGACCCCATCTCTACTATAAAAATAGAAAGAAATTAATTGGCCAACTAATATATATATAAAAAAAAAAATTAGCCGGGCATGGTGGCTCATGCCTGTAGTCCCAGCTACTCGGGAGGCTGAGGCAGCAGGATTGCTCGAGCTCAGGAGTTTGAGGTTGCTGTGAGCTAGGCTGACGCCACGGCACTCACTCTAGCCTGGGCAACAAAGTGAGACTCTGTCTCAAAAAAAAAAAAAAATATTAAAAATGAATCATACAAGTGAGGATAATGAAGAAAAAATGGGGAAAGAGAGTATAAAATTAGAAATAGAGAATGGACAACAGAAAACAAGAGATAAAAAAGAAAGACCATAGCTTTGGCCCCTAGCAGAATTGTAAAAGGGATAGATTTGGAGTGGATTTTTAAAGTTGGAAAATAAAAATGTTGGAATAACTCCCAATATAATTTTTGGTCCATCTTTTTGTAATGTATTCCCCCATATCTAATTCATATTCTTCAAGCCTTAAACAATGAGTCCATGGTTTTCATCCCAATGAGCCCTATTGCGACCATTGTGTTTCAAAATGCAATCCTGATCTCCATACCCTGTTCATTTTTTCCATAATCTGCTAGCATTCTATATAATTTGTTTCTTCATAATGTGTATTATTTACAGTCTGTCAAGCAATGTAAAAGTAAAGTTCTAAACAGCCAAATATTTTATTTTATTCATCTATATATCTTAAAGGCCTGGTAAAGTGCCTAGTGTACATTAGATGATTAATAAGATGTTTAAAATAAATAAATGAATAAATACATGAGTACCTCACATAAGCTATTAATATGCAGCACGACTTAAGCAAGTTCTTTTCATCATATCTAGGCATTTTGCAATTTGGTTTATTTTCCCTGCAACAGAGTTTCCATGAGAAAGAATGATGCCCACTTCATTCCACAGGCTTCACTTATGTGAACTATGTGGCCAGATATTAGTGATTGTTATGCTGCTTAGATATTTATGACTTGAGTAAGTCATGTAGCATCTCTAAACATTTGGAAAATGGAAATGTTAATTCTTTATTTCTCTGGTTGAGAAAGACACCAAGTATAAAGTAAGTGCCGAATAAGTCCTCCAGTATTTCTTGAAATACTGGAGGAAAATATGCCTGGGCTGGCCTAGAAACCTAGATATCATTGTGATTATTTCTTGTTTGCTTTCCACTCGTATCTATGCTCTTGCTTAAAAATGGATCACAGCTCCTAAGATCTATGAAGTCCTTTTAGCCTTAAATGAAGCAAATATCAGAAAAATGCCTGGAGGCAACCAGTAGCTGAGAAATTTTCATCTCAGTTTTGCAAATCTAGTATTTGAAAAGTTTGGCAAAGGATCAGACATGCAGCCATGGGTTTAGGTACTTATCCAAAATTACCTCCTGAACATTCTGAAATTTTCTAATTGCTAATTGCCAATCAAGGACTGTTTCGTAAGGCTTGATTCCTGCCCTGCTCCCTCAAATGTTAGCAGACTTTTAATTTAAACCCAGAAATGCAAAACAGTCTCATTTTTGGTCTGAGATCACTCCTTTAAAGTTTCCATTTTATTACTTTCAAATATATATATATATATAATTTTTTTCAGACAAGAAAAAATTGGTCAATGATCATAGAACCTATTCCCTAGGAGATACCAAACTTTGAAATTTATTTTGGTTTTATAATCTTCATATAAAATGAACAAAAAAATAAATGAAGTTTTTTTAAAAATTTTCATGTTTCAGGTCAGAAGGAATTCAAATTTCTGAGTCCAACTAAAAATCATTAACAACTATATTATATATTAACCCAATATACAAAAGCAGGATTGACTTTAAGCTATCCAAGAAATGGTGAACTTCCTTAAATAGCCATAAGTATATAGTTTCTGGTTTCTATTCTGGACTTAGATTTTTAAGTACTTCTCAAAACAGCAGCTGTGTATGGGCAAAGAGCAGATAAGCCAAGGCTTTAAGCTTTCTTCACCAATCATAAATATACTTAATTAAAATGCTTTTTGTTTTTATATCAAATATATATTGCAGTGGGTGGTATTTGCCTTTCTGTATCCTCTTCTCCAATTATTTCTATGACCAATCAATTAGACAATACATCTGTGTTCTCATGTGCACGGAATCAGCTTTGAGCAGTATAACACAACTACTTTTTTGACTGCTTGTAAGAGCCAAGCACCACCCCTGATCTGGGAGCACCATGGGGAGTGAGAACCTTCTTGTGTTGGGCATGTGGTTTCTTTCCTGAGGTGCTGTTAGGGGAAGACGAGCAACTTTCAGCACATTTAGCGTCAATTGATTAATTCTACTTATGTCAATTAAAGATGTGGCAGAAGAACAAATAAAATTGCTAAAAAGGGAAGGATCTGAACAGGGATTATAACACCAGCTGCCTATTTAGATGGCTATTTCTGCTGCCTCAGAGGTGATAAAATCCCTACCACAGGCACCGAGCGTGACATGCACAGAAGCTAAAGTGCGTCTAATACTGTCCATATGAGTGGATTAAAGGGTTGCTTTACTAACAGAGTCTATCTCCATCTCCATCTGCTCCCTGGTCAGCTCTCTTTCTGGCCATTAATAGATAGAAACATTTTAGGCCTTCAGCCTGTTTATCTAACCTTTTGGTTTAGAGGCCCAAGATCAACAATGATTATTGAAGACAATGTCACTGAGGGCAGTTTCCACGGCCAGTCTCCTCTCCTGGTGAATGACTCAGATAAGCGGGTGGGGGGTGGATTCAATTGAGGTCATGCCCTTTTGTTGGTGGCATTTTTATCTACAAGGGTTCTTTTACATTTAATGCTAAAAAATTCTAAAAGCAGGCATTTCATCTATAAACGGTGTAGAAGAAAGCACCATTACTTTACAGATTATTAGGAAAAGGGAATCTTGGTAGATAAATGTGTTCCCCTAACCTGTTCCTGCAATGTAGTTAGGTATTATATTCATTTATTTACCATAATGAGAGTTGTAGTCTGGTTAAAATTCCTGTATCAAGGAATAAAATGAATCAGATTTTGCCAAAATTTCATAATGGCATTTATCGAAAGGATACAGTTAATCTTACAGAATAGGAAGGTCTGATGTGAAGCTATGCTCGCTTCAAATTTTCACTCGGTTATTTGCGTCTCATGGTCCAGTATTGACCAAATTTTCCTCAAAGCACCTTCTCTGAAAACAGCAGCAGAGTTAGCAGACAGACAAGTCCTTCCCCACAGGCCACGCGGCTCTCTAGCACGCCGTCTGGGTTGTCTGTGCACTGCGCCCGCGAGGGTCGCTGCATGCTGGCTCCCTGCAGTCTCTCTGAGGGGTCCTAAGAGAACAAAAATCCTAAAAGGGAAGGGGCTCTGTCCTGCTGAACGCTGTTTCTGTAGCAGTCAAAAATCTGCCTTGCCCGTAATTTGTGCTCAGTAAATATCTGCTGATTAACTAAGTGAAACCAAAATTGAAAAAAAATAAAATAAAATAAAAACAAATTTTGAACTCAAGCAGCTACTTTCACAACTGCTTTCTTCTCTTGCTCTTTTCCTTATTCTCTTACATTTTTCTCACTCTCACTTTGGCAGTATGTTTTTTACCATGTTTTTTCTTTCCCACCAAGTCTCATTGCACCAGGTCTCTCATCTCTGCTTTTTAAAAAAAAAAAAAAAAAAATTTCTTTCTAACATATCAATGGTATCACCCTTTGCAAGTTAGTTGTATCTGCTTTTCCCATTTAGCGGTAGAAAACAGCTGCCCTCAGAGAATTCTAATTCATAACTTCTTCACAAAAGTATAAACTAAACTGGGCTCTATAGGTCTCTACTACAAATTTCCTGAAGGGGAATTTCAATAGACCCTGCTAGATATTCCACCTTTGACCAAATCCCAAGTAGCCAGAAATGCTGTGTAAGATCACACCCACAGCTGCTAGGCCTTCCCGGCAATGAGGGGTGAGAACTCTACAAAGAAGGAGTCACTGTGAGCTCAAGGGGCAATTCAAAACAATATGTAGTATGTGAGTGGATTTTATCCTAATTTTGCAGAGGAGAACACAAAGACTTAAAAAACTAAGTGAAAAATAAAGTAAGTTGCAAGAATCATTAGTCAGAAAATGCCGAGACAATTTTTAAAGTCAGGATGTTTCATTCAAGCCACCTATTCTTAATCATCTCTTCATCTAATTATGCTACTCCTCTATCCAGAGAAAATTGAAAACTTCGTGAATATGATGGGTTACCCCTCTCTTGGTTAGTTTTACACGACAAAGGTGAGGGGATTTTGCAAATGCAATTAAGATTCGTAATCATTTGACTGTGAAGTAATCAAAGGAAGATATCCTAGGTGAGCCCTACCTAGACCTAATCAGAGGAGCTCTGAGACAACGACCTGGAAGCCTGAGAGGATACCTGGCTGTCTTGGGAGAAGCCACTCACCACCGTTTCTGCAGTCACAGGGAATTGAATCCTCCAGAAATGATATGATCTTGGAAAAAGACCCTGTGCTTCAGATGAGACCACGGCTCAGGCTGACGCCTGGGAGACCCTGGATAGAGGACACAGAGAAACTGTGCCCAGACTGCTGACCATGGAAACCGTGGGATGCTATACTTACATAGTTTTAAGCTACTAATTGTGTGGTAATCTGTTATCAATAGAAAATGAATCCTATTAAATAAAGATAATAATGCAATGATTGGGTAAATCGCACAAATGCAAAGCTCTTTATTTATTTAAATTTCATTTTATTGTGGTAGGATCACTTAACATGAGATCTGCCCTCTGCTCTCTGTATAACTATGTCGTTTTGAGCATGTCCTTTCTACCTCGTGAGCTTCACTCTTCTCACGTACAAAAGTCAGAGACCTGAATGTAATTTTTCTGTTTTTCTTTCCAGCCTTCTGCTTGCAACTAGATACATCTGATAATGAAAGCTTCAAATATTAAATATTGGAAAAATATGGAATTGAAAATACCATTTTCTTCCAGTATTATAAAACTCACAATGATGTGCCTTTTCTCTTCTCCACTTCAGAGTTGTCCCATCACTATCTTTCTTTGCCTCTTTTGTTTCCATGCTCCACTGTAAAGTAAACCTCCACAAATTCATTAGAATAAATGATTAATATTGGTTAGAAGGCTCTATCATGAGACTTTACAACTAGGCCAGAGTTGCAGTACTTCCCTTTGGGTAAGGTAACTGTTTCTATTAATAACTTACAAGGGCTCATTACAGAAGTCAAACTAGAATCAATTTAAATGCATAATATACTCAAAACACTTGGGGAGAATGACCCTAATTCCAAGAACTGTAAACTTGAGAATAAAATATCATGAGATCTCATTTTCAATTAAATTATCTCAGGTGAGTGCTCAAATGCCTAGAAAGTTTTAAACTTATTAACTGAATTGCCATTTATCTTAGAGTTGGATTAAATGTCCTCCCTTCTCCCTCAAAATCATTCTTTTCCTGGATTCTGGGGCACACTGAAGTAACAATTGCCAAAGAGAGCACTTGGCAGTGAGAGTCGCATGGCAAGGACAGAAGACAACACTTTCAATACAATTATGCTACGGGAGACTGATACCCACCTTGCACAAGCACTGATTTACAGGTAGGAAGCAATCCTACGGCAAAGTAACAGATTCCTATTTATATGCTAGTGACATTATTGTAATTTCAGTGTGAAGATTAATAACGAGAGATGGATAGGCCTGGAGAAAGATGAGTTAAGAAAATTTTCAATAGTCCTCAATGAAGATGATGGTGAATTAAACTGAATTAAACCAATAACATTGGAGGTGGGAAAGGGTATATAAATCAAAATGCACCAGAGACATCAAAATGACAGGATTTGAGATTGATTATCTAAGGAGGGTAATAAAGAGGGAAGGTCAAAGTGATACTCAGGTTTCTGTCTTGAGAAAAAAGAAAAAGAAAAACAAAGATAAAACACCACAGGAAGGGAGTCTAGGTGGTATGGAGACAAGATAACTTTTATTTTATTTTTTCAATTTTTAGAATTTGCTTGCTGAACTTCTCAGATTTGGCTACTAGAGAGTTGAAGATATGTATCTAAAACTCAGGAGATATATCTGAGCGGAAGGATACTTGAAAGTCATCAGAATTTAGAAACGAATTTAAATTAAAGAAGTTTATTGGATTCCCCGGGGAGAATGGGGATGTGCAGAGAAAGGGGTGTGTGGAGAAAGGGGTGATTCAAGGACAAAAAAGAGTTTGAAACAGTTTCAAATACTGCTGAAGGATTTGGTAAGGGCAAGAACATTGTTGCATTTGGCATTAAGCTTATTTGCAGGTTTCACTCTTATAAATGTTGCTGTAATAAATAAGCATTGTTTTCTACCAGTGTCACTTCGATTTAAGGGGCAGAGCTGTCTACTTATGCCCAAGGTGGTTGTCTCTTTTCCGTGGATATAGCTACATGACCACACACTCAACTCTGTCTTCCAGTTGGATGAGGTTATGTGGCTGAGTTCTAACAAAATAAAACACAGTTCCAGAAAAAAAAAAATTGCAAAAGCTGTTTATCCATGAGTTTGTGGTGTAAGGGAATCTGTCTACCATCACTTTAGTTTCAACAGGGGTTCAATGATAATTGAAAGGAGAGTGAGGTCAATGGAGCATTTTTTCATCTTGGGTTTCCATGGCAAATACCGTTTACTGGATGATTTCAACAACAGACACACGTTTCTTGCAGCCTGGAGACTATGAAGTCCAAGATCAAGGATGCAGGACATCAGGAGTCTGGTGCAGGCTCTCTTCCTCTCTTCATGAAGATGGCTTCCTTCATGTCACGTGCTCACATGGCATTTCTGAGCTGCATGCACAGGGCGAGGGGAAGAGCACGTAAGCTCTCTTGTGTCTCCTCTTGTGAGAACACAAATCCCATCATGAGGACTCCAGCCTTATTACCTAAGTAAGCCTAATTCCCTCCCAAAGGCTTCAACTTACCTTCTGATACCATCACAGTGGGGGGTAGGGCTTTAACATAGGAATTTTAGAGTGACAGAGACATTTTATCCATGGCACAGAGTAAAAAGAAAAAGCACTGAAGTAGTTTCTAATTGACAAGCATTCTATTAGTGTGGCATCGGACCCCAAGTAAGCTGGCACCTGTTCTCAGACTTCTAGCCTCCCTAAGTGTAAGAAATAAAATTTTGTTATTTATGAGCTATCCACTTCATTATTGTACTTTGTAATAACAGCCCAAATAGACCAAGAGAACTCCATTGCTGTTATCACAGATCTCCCCAATGCCTTCCTTTCTCACTCTATACAACTTATTTCTGAGGAAGTTCAGACACCTACATACTATTAACTACTTTGTATACAGTAGCCTTTGCTCTTCCTCGAGGGATACATTTTCTAAACACTTAACACTCACTGCAGCCATAACTTTCGCAGTTTGAGGAGCAAGAGCAAAATTAGTACCGATTTCTTCTTTACAATTTCATGGACAGAAGATTCATTCTTACCATAGATCTTAACAACCTTAGTATACAATTTTTTCAAGAACTTTCACCTTTTCACTTAAAGGATGCACTGTACTCTTTTTCCTTGGCATATCCACATTGCCAGCATTGCTACTTTTGCACATGGGGCCATTCTAAGGGCGAACTGGACACAAGGACTGTGATACCACAATAGTTGACCTGATAAACAAGACGGCTACCAAGTCACTACAGCATGGATGCATTGGACAAAGGGACTATTCATATCCCAGGTGTGACATTTCATCACACTACTCAGAACTCATAAATTTGTTTATTTTCTGAAGTTTTCTGAATATTTTCAGACCAAGATTGTGCATAACTGAAACCTTTAAAAGTGAAACCTTTGATGAGGGTGGACTAGTGTACAATGATGGAATGCAAATCTAAACTCGATCACATTCCTGAATTTCAGACATGTGTAGAAATGCTTGCTGCACATCACTACTTAGATCTTCCCAAGTCATATGAAAAATATTTTAGAAAAATAAACTTATTTGCAACTTCTCACTATTATCACCAACACACACACACCCACAATTCTTTCTGTATTCTCTGGGGGAATGGCATCACTATCCCTTATTGAAGGCAAAACAAATATAAACTGGGCATGACCTTCATTGCCTACAACCATTCTGTTTCCAAGTCATACTCACATTATCACCTAAATATTATCCAAATGCACCCACTCTCTCCATTCCCTTTCCTACCTTGACTTATTGGTCGGTGGTCCACAGAGCTGTGACTCAAGGCTATCAGTGGTTCTAATTTACATTCAAGGGATGTTAAGTTCACTGTGTCCCCTCTGGAAGTCTGTTGTATCCTCTGACAATATCCCAGAGCCTGGCCTTTGTACCGGAACTGCAGTCAGATTGACCCTATTATGAGCAAAGTGGCTGAAGGACTGAAATCAACTGGACCTGATAACTGGCCTGAGCATTCTGGCACCAGGTGATTCTTACTGAAGGGTGTGGGGGTGGGGAGATGTTCGGTCACCAAAACATCTTAATTAATGATCTCAACGTGGAAGAAAGCAATGCACCTAACAATTTGCTGATGATAATAAATGGATGTGGATAATAAATATTGGACATGCCATCATGAGTCTAATGGTTAGAAGAAATTTACATGATTAGGCAAAATTTTAGAAAGTGATTCAACTCTCGAATTTGCAATGCAGTTGTGAGAGGCAGGGTAGACAGAACATTGCTTAATGCAAATCCCTGAGGAAAGACAGTTAAAAAAATAAATCAATTATGTATTTTGTCTGATTTTTCAACTAATCATCACACTATTTATTTTTCAGAATAAATGATGAAAATAATGGTGGCTTAGAAAGTTGAATTAAAGTCATAGTTACTTTATAGTAGAAGTAGTATTATGTATTGATTGCTCTGGTATCATCCCGAAAAATATCAAATCTGGAGAGAACAGCTTATAAAAACCAAAAGCACAATATTTATAATATGTCTTACCATGTATTTTATTGCCTTTTACATAGAGCGCTACGCTTCATACTGCACATTTTGTGATTCAGAGATAAAGTCCCTTTTCCTGGACTTCTCGGGTGCAATGAGTTCTGTGGTCATCACTTGAGAATTATGTGAATGCAGAACACAGAATAATACTTACGACTCACCAAAGATGCCCATATCCTCATCCCCAGAACCTGTGAATATGTTGTTACACAGAAAAAGGGACATTGTAGATATTATTAAGGTCACAGACCTTGAGATCCTAAGATCATCCTGTATTATTCACGTGGCCCCAATGAAATCACTCAAGCCCTTGAAAGCAGAGACTTTTCTCAGACTGCAGTGCAACAGGTGCAGCAGAAGGGAGGGAGCAGGACTCAGCCATCATTCCTGGGGATGACAAGGCATTAAAGGTGGCCTCTAGAAGCTGCGTTCAACCCCCAGGTGATAGCTGGCTCCAAAAGGAAGCTAAATTCTGTCAAAAACCTGAAAGAATCCAGAAGTAGAGTCTCTCTAGAGTGGCCCATAAGGAATCCTCACATACTCCTTCACTTCAGCCTAGAGGTGGAGGCAGCTGACCCATACTGTATGTTCACTTCTGACCCACCTACTGCGAAACCATAAATAGGTGCTGTTTTAGTCACTAAGTTGTGGCCATTTGTTATAGCACTTATAAGCAACTAACACAGTGAATGAAAGAAGCAATCCTCCCACCTTATCTTCCTGAGTAGCTGAGTCTACAGGCACATGCTACCATGTCTGTTTTTTTTTTTTTTTTTTCTGAGTTAAAAATATATTTTGGAAAATTTCCACATTATTACATAAAGCTTCTAATTTAAGCAACATGATGGAATAACCACTATATTCTGAACAATTTCTGGTACAAAGAAAGTAAGAAATGTATATAAACATGTTCTTTTTTCACCAATAATTATCTCATCTAGTAAGTGGGTAGAGTGGCTAAGGACAGACCTACCATGTAAGATAATTCTTAACAAGACTCACCAGGGCAATGTAGACACAAGGGAGGGTGAGAGATCTTCGGAAAAGAAGATCACTTCCAAGTAGGCAGTTTTCACATGAATTCTCAGTTGAAATAAGTAATTTATGGTTGTGAAGAAAACAGAAATCTTCCAGGGACATGACAAGGACAGCGACAACTTATGGTCAGTAAGTGCAATATGGCGGGGAAGATATGAAACATCTTTTAAAGGCCACTTAAGGAGAAAGATTGGCCTGTGAGGACATTCGAAGGTATTGGCTTCATAGTGAAGGCCATGGTAACCACTTGGGTACGGCGCTCACCGGCCGCGAAACCTCGCCCGCAGCTGGCACTCACAGTCTGCACGGTAGTTTGTGCTGTGCATTGACGACGGATCCGTTTTGCTCTTGTGTGATGAGGAAAGCTTTAATGCACTGAAAGCTTGTTTTACTTTACAGGCAGCTTTACTTGTAATGTAAATCAGAATGGGTAACATGCACATATATGTTTTCATTGTTATCTTTAAATGTTCGCAATTTTATTTTGATAAATGAAAAATTAGAAAAGTCAATTCAAAATTATAGTTCTATTTCATTTATATCATAAAGAAATAAGGCAAGTTTTAAAATATTACGATAAATTTTATTCTTTGGTATGATAAAGTTTGAAGCATTGGGCCTATACATAGGCCAACATTACATTGTTTACAATAGTATCTAGTACTACGCCTTTTATTATTTTTTGAGCATACAAAAATCCTCTCAATGGATTTTCCCTTTTTGTTTTATCACTATTGTAAGGTGCTGGAAAATGTCTTTCTCTAAAACGCATGAGATTTTCTGATGCAGTACAAGGGTTGTATTGCCTCGATTCAGGGTACTGTTGTAGAAGTTTTGTTATTAATGCTACAGTCAGCGCTCGGCTGTGCGCGTTCATGTGTGACTATCGACTATAGTCGATGCTCGTACCGAAGTGGTTAAAGAGTCTGAAGTTAAAATAGATGCAGGTCAAATTCTGGCTTTACTATCTGCTGCCTTATAACTGAGTAACCTAGGAAAATAGGGAGGTTATATTTGAAGTTAACAGGGAAAGCCTCTCTGGGAAGATGGTTTTGAGTAGGTACCTACATGGAGTGTGATGAAGTAAGTTATGCCAAGTCCCACATGCTGTGGACTGAATGTTTGTGTTCCCTCAAAATTCACATGTTAAAGCTCTAATCCCCAATGTGAGGGTATGTGGAGGTGGAGACTTTGGGAGGTAATTAGATTTAGAGGGGATTGTGAGGGTGGTGCCATCGTAATGGGATTAATGCCTTTATAAGAAGAGGAAGAGACAGGAACTCTCATTCTCTCTTTACCATCTGAGGACACAAGGAGAGGAGGGACGTCCGCAAGCCAGAGAGATCCCTCAGAAGGACCCCGTTTGCCAGAGCCTTGTTTTGGGGCTTCCCAGCCTCCAGAACTCTGAATAATAAGTGTCTGTTGTTTAAGCCACTTAGTCTGTGGTATTTTGTTATAGCAGCCCAAACTGACTAAGGTACTGTGGAGGAGCATATCAGATAGAGTGTGGGGAATGTGGTGAGAGTGAATTAAAAGGTCTGTGTGGTTGGAGTGTAGAGAGCAGGGAGAGTAGTGAAAGGAGGTTAGATTGGAGGTAAGAGGGCCAGTTTAGTGGATGGTGTCCACCAGGATAAGAAGTGCATGTTTAATAATATGGGAGATGGAAATCCGCTGGAATGTCTTATACTAAAGGGGTTAATGTTGTCTCTGCCTCATGGTTAGTGTCAAAAATAATGACTACCATTCTTATGTATACTAGATAGTATGGTTAGCATGAAAATATTTTTATTGGATTCTTTCCACAGGACCTTGAGCATAGATTATACAAATTATTTTATTGTTGTATGAGACCAAAATTAATATTGTATTGACATACAACCCCCTTAGCAGAGACTCCAAAGTGCTTTACATAAATAGAAAAGAGGAGGATGGGTTCTGAGTTTGAGCTTTTGGGAGATACAGTCAGAGACAGGAGAGAGGAGAAGTCACATAGGGTCCTGTGGACCATGGTAAAGCTAGCAGGGCTTTTACTTTGAGCGAGAAGAGAATGTAATGAAGGCTTTGACTTGAGGAGTGAAACGTTCTGACTTAAAAATCTTACCCTAATCTTATTCTGGCTTCTCCATGGTTTGAGGCGAAGAAGAAGGGAGATCAGTTAAGAAGCTACTAAAACCATCCAGGACAAAGATGCTAATAACATGGACCACAGCGGTGGTGTGGAATGTTGTTAATAGATTAGATTTTGGAAGCATGCCAAAAAGTCATAGGGATTTGCTCACAGATTCGCTGAGCTCTGTGAGACGAAGAGAGGAGTCAAGAATATGATGTAATGAAAATGCCATTTCACCCCTGTGCCTGCCTCCCCGACACCCATAACCACAGTCAAAACATCAGGCAAATTCCAATAGAGAGAAATCCTACAAAATACCTCAGCATTGCTCCTCAAAACTCAAGGTCATCAAAAATAGGGCAAGTCTGAGATACAGGCACAGCCAAGAACAGTCTATGGAGGTGTGACGACTATATTGCCTTAGTCAGTTTGGGCTGCTGTATCAAGTGCACAATAGACTGCATAGCTTAAAGAGCAAACATTTATTTCTTACAATTCTGGGAGCTGTTAATTCCCAGATCAAGGCAGCAGCAGATTCGGTGCCTGGTGATGGCTGTCTTTCTGGTTCATAGGTGGTATCTTCTTGCTATGTTCACACATGGCAAAGCTAATACACTCTGAGCTTTTCAGTCCCTTCCAAGGGCATCAGTCTCATTGTGGGGGCTCCACCTTCATGACCTCATCCAAACCCAGCTATCTTCTGAAGGCCCTACCTCCAAACCCCACCACATTAAGACCCCAACATATGAATTTTGGGGAAATGCAAACATTTTGTCCATGGCAAAAATGTAATGTCATATCCTGGGTGAAATCCTGTAACAGAAAAAGAACATTAGATAAAAACGAAGGCAATTTAAATAAAGTATATTTAATACTTAAATTAATAAAATGTATCAGTATTTTTCATACTGAGGTAAGATAATAATAATCGAGGCAACTGGGTACCAGTTATGTGGCAACTCTCTTTACTATTTTCACTTTTTTAGGGGGTAGGGGAATAAATCTAAAAGCAAAGCCTATACATAAAAAAAAAAAAAAGTAGAGTCAAGGATGACTTAACTTTCATGTCCTGATCAACTGGAAAAGGGCAGTTGCCATTTACTAAAAAGGAAAGTGTGTGGGAACAGGAAACATGGGGTTCTACAAAACAGTAAGCATGCCCTACTTCTGCCTTCCTCCTCAGCATTCCCCCACTCCATACTCAAGACACACAGACATAGGACAAATTGCCACACAAGTGTCCCACGCTGGAAAAGGTGAGTTGAAGCAAGTTTGAGTTTCCTGGGAAGGCTTCCTGGAAGAGGTGGGGCCCAGGGTTTTGAAGACGAGAGCCTATTTGCAGGAGTAGAGATGATAAAACCCTTTGTTGCAAGGGACTGAATTCCTGCCTTTGTGCTCCCACATTTTTAGTCCACATATTCCCTCAGCTCTTTAGTTTATGTCTCTTGCCATTTGGTAGAGTTGTGTTGATTAACTTTTGCCCTTTACTCACGTTCATTTGCTTTCATTTTCCTGAAAGTATGTTTATTATTAAGTAGCAGACAGCCCTTTGGGGACACATTAATTTTCTTAAGAATCCCTTCCCACGCTACACCGGTGTCCTTTATCTCCTGGTTCCATTTGGCTGCAGTCAGCACCTTTTCCTGTCTCTGATGAATTTCGTTGCTCTGATTGCTATTATTACAAATAGGAAATGCAACTCCCCACCATCTGCAATAACAGTGCTTCCAGAGATGCATTAGCTGCATTTAAAATTATAACTCCTTCATAATATTCTAAATAATTCATTTGAATTATAGGAGTAGAAATGAACTCCAAGATCATTGATTCCCAGCCATGTTTTCTTTAAGTAGCACTGAACTAACTATACCACGAGCATGGAGGGATGCACACATGAAATCTATATTCTTGTCAATTCTTAACCATCTTTAGGGATTGGCCACATTTTCTCTCATAGTACCTCTTTTGGAATGACTGGAAAAGTAAACAATTGGTAATTATTACTTTCAAAAGGCCTAATTTTATCGTTTTTTACATTTCCATATTTTTCTATCCTATTGCCAATGGGAATGGGGAAAAGAATCCATTCTCTCTTAGCCAATTTAAGAAATTAACAAATTTCTTTTTTACCTTTTGCAAATTGATTTCACCCAGTAGATAAAACTAGTTTGCTAACATATGTGGTCAAGTGTGAGGAAAAAATCATTCAGTGAGTAAAAATGATCCTTATAAAGTCATTGACACTTAACTAGCCTTTCCCTTCTTTTCTAAAGGATTTGACTGGCCACCTAAATATCGACTCAGGGTTTTGATGGCTGGAGGCTGCCCTTGAGTTACAGATCAGCTCGGGACTGTACCTTTGTTTATGTCTAAACAATAGAGAATTGGCACAGCTGCCACAGCCCATGAGTGCAAGGCACTGGCCATTCTTGCCAACTCAGTCAGAGACCACATGTCTGTCTGTGGGGCATAAGTACAGCCAAAGTGCCCAGGCTGCAGAGGTGAGCCTGTTGTACTAGGTGTATGAAAAGAAACTGGAAGGACACATACTTACAGAGAGCTAACTGGGTGTATTTGTGATCTTCATCAGTGGAGCCCAAGTGGCTCTAGATGTTACCACACATCCAATTCAATCAAAGCATCCAACTACAATCTCAAAACTGCATCATTGTAACATAATTATCTCACCCACATAAAAGCAGCAGCATTGCATGGTGAATGTGTAGTATACTGTAAGAGATATACCATGGCTATACATTTAATGATGGTCATAAGACCCACTACAACATCTTGCAGAGCCTACACTAAGTGTCACTTAGTGATATGATGTAATTTGGCCTGGAGATTTACAACCCTAGCCTAGGGATTACCTGGTCTTTATGATAACAGGACTGAAATCTCTGGGTGCCCTGGGGACAAGGCCATGGCAGCACAGATGCAACTTTTATGAACCTTAAAACAAAGCTTACCCTTACAAGAACTGCTTAAACTTCCCTTATAAAAGAAGCAACTGATAACCAACCTGGACTGAATGCAGGTATAAGAAAGGTAAAACAATCCCCTAAACTCTGAGAATGGTGACTAGATGGAGCTCCTCCTGGTCAGAGGTTCATCTGACCCCTGACTGTATCTGCCCCATGCGACCTGCCTGCTTCTTGTGTCTGTCTCAGGAGAGCACGGCCAGAATACACTGCTTGACCATTGGACAGCATAGACGACTCCTCTTTGGTGGGACTCAGACTGAAGGAGAAAGTGGCCCCTAGGGGAGCTGGTTATCTAGGGGGAAGACACGCCCAATAACATCTTCCAGTTCATTCTCTCCAACTGTATTTTCTTTCAGCAGTTCAATAAAAAGAAATTCAATAGGTGATTCTAGGGACAGCATTAAAGTGCAGCACTTACTCTTGCTTGAAAAACATCTGAAGTACTCCCAGGGAAAAGGGAGCCTGTTTTTGTTTTTTTTTTAATAGACGTGAAGAAAGAAATTTCTCCTAAGTAGAACAGGTGAGGGAATATATGTATGTGACATGAATTCAAATGCTAGCTGTCTTCGGGAGGGGAGTGGTAGAGCGATTTTAATTAGAGCTTGCTACAAGTCAGTCAACACATCTTTGGAATCAATTTCCATGGCCAATATGCAAGTACCTGTAGGATAGGGCTGCATAATACGGTAAATAATACCAAACAAGCTGCAGCTAACATGCCCATGTGAGAAACACATTTGCTATTGCATAACCCAAAAGGGATGAAGAGATGGTTCCCTTCTTGAACAAAACAAAAGGGAACTACGTGAGACAGACTACATGGCAGGAGCCAAAATAAAGCCACAGAAAGTTGGTGCTGAACAATATTCCTAAATATCCACTGTGGCAAGAAGCTTCAGGGCAGATACACAAAGCTGCTTCTGCAAAGGGCAGAGAAGAGTATTTAGTGGAGCTCAGAAATACTTGAGACCCAATAGTGACACTCAAGGAATTTGATTATGAAGCTGGCAGAGTATACAACCATTTCATAACTGAGAGCCAAACTGGAGTGGTTATAATTTGTTTCCATTATTGTGGTTTGATTTTATACATGTTGATGTGAGTGGAAGAAACACAAACTAGGTAAATAATTGAGGAATTTCTAGGTGGTCATCCCTGAGCTTGTTACTCAAGCTCACAAATGAAGGGACATTTGTGAGGGACACAAATGAAGTAAAAGGTGTAGCCCCTTCATTTTTCTTCATGTCCTTATTTTTAAGTGATCGAATCATGAGATGTCTATTTGCTAACTGAACCTAGGTTTGAATTCTGCCCCATTCATTTACTAGCTCTGTGCCTGTGTCAAACTCAGCCTTATAAATTTCATTTTTCTAGTCTATAAGGTAGGGACAATATTTTATGATATATATATTGCTAGGGACTGAATGTTTGTGTCCTCCTAAGATTCATTCATTGAAATTCTAACCCAGAGGTGATGGCATTAGCAGGTGGAGGCTTTGGGAGATGTTTAGGTAATGAAGGCAGAGCTATTGTGATTGGCATTAGTGCCCTTATAAAAGAGACCCCAGAGAGCTCCCTCATACCTTTCCCCATGTGAGGTTACAGCGAGAAAAGTCAGTCTGTGAGCCAGGAAGTAAACTCTCATCAAATGCAGAATCTGTTGGTGCCTTGATCTTGGATTTCCCAGGCTTAAGAATCATGAAAAATAAATTTCTGTTGTTTGTAAGCTACTCTATGATGTGCTGTTATAGCAGCCTGAATAGATTAAGAGATAGATAGATAGATATAGATACAGATGTCAGAATATAAATCCAGTAATTTGTTTCTGCAGTCCTTTATGGAGTCTGATTGTGGCAGCTACTGTTTTCCCTAGGAGAGGAAGGCAGTAGTGCCCCACAGGCGCACTTTCCGATGAGGAGCCTCTTGAGTCTTCACAGCTCCTTGTGATTTCTCCTCTCATAGGATGTATCCTCTGGTTTACCACCTGCCCCCATGGAAGCCTCCCCACTAGACTGCAAACTCCTAGTCACCTTTGTATATCTGTTATCTGGGACAGATCTCAGAACTTAGTAAGGACTAAGAAAATATAACACAAATTATCGAGTAAGTGAGGTCATATACTATGCTAATTTCAATTATGAGGATTTCAAATACTATCATAAAAATTAATGTGTTGTTACATCCCAAATCTGAAATAAGGCAGATATCTTCAAATTAAACAAACAAACATCAAGAATAACATATTTTCAAGGTGAATACTCATTTTCAAAGTGTATTTATTCTAGCCACTTTGGCTGCTTTTTGAAACACCCACCCTGTAGGCCTCTCAACTGAGCCTGCCTTCCTGGGCAGAACCTGAGTTACAATTTGTGTCCCCTGGTCCCTACCCCCAGCACCCCGAGACTGCCCAAATCTCTGGTCAGCTTTTCAAGTTCTCAGTCATCACTTCCTGCTTGGCTTTCAGCCTCTGCACCAGTTATTAATACTATAAACCAGCTTGTTCCGAGAAGAAATCTGTGCCAAATTTTGGATTCACTTTATGCTTCTGTTCTCTCTGGAGAGTGGAAGTCGTGGGTATCTTGATTGCTCAGAAATCTAATTTTTGTGCTCCCCCGCCCCAGCCCTGCAACATTACTAACAGCTTTGCTCAGATTCTCAGCCGCTTAGGGGCTACTTTCTCTCAGCTGCTCAGCCTCTGAATCCCACATAACATATGCATCCTCAAATGCCTTGAGGGGAAAAATAGTGAAGCAGGATGGAAAACATAATATTGGATATTTTCCTTTTATGCCAGTGTCCTTGTTTTCAAATCCTCTATAACTTTGATATCTTCCCAATACCTAAAAACATAGATTTTTAGAAATATAGATGCTTAGCATTTTTCTAATTGTCAAGGCTAAATCTCCTATATTTTTTAGCAATATATTCTCTGCCATTATCTAATAAGCTTCTAATCTATTGGTCCAAGTCCCTACTATTTTGTGCTAATAGTACAATTCAATCCAAGGGAAAAATCAGTCAATGTGCTTTTTCCCTTGTTTTCATTCCACCTGCTCATTCAATCCTCCCTCTCAACTAAATAGTGCTACATGGAAGGTTAAATGGGAAAGCCATACTCTTACCTTGATTATTGCCTTGAGTGGTTTTGTTGTTTAATTAAAAAATTTGACATATTACCAAACCTCTAAGATCAATTTCCCAGTTTCTTCACCTGACAATGAAGCCAATGCAACATATATCAGGGTTAATTGTATTTTGACAACATTCCACTTCCAGTGCCAATTTCTGTAGTAGTCACAGTAAATAACAGATAGGCTCTGAATTATCAATAGATTAATATTATAAAGGCTAAATTCTTGCTCGTGTCATATTGAGATTGGACTGGGAAACTCCCCAGGACTGCTCTCCTCCATACCATGACTCAGGAATCAAGGTCACTTCCCTCCTTGGTCATGACCCCTGGAACCCAGGGCCTCCCATACCCTGGCAGGAGAAATGTAAGCTAGAACTGCTGTAACCAGCTCTTGGGCCTCGGGCCACAGGCCATGAACCAGTACTGGTCCCTGGCCTGTTAGGAACTGGGCCACACAGCAGGAGGTGAGTGGTGGGTGAGCTAATGAAGCCTCACCTATATTTACATCCATTCCCCGTTGCTCACATCACTGCATTAGGTGTGTCTTTCGTCAGATCAGCGGTGGCATTAGATTCTCAGAGGAGTGCAAGCTCTACTGTAAACTGCACATGTGAGGGATCCAGGTTGCATGCTCTTTATGAAAATCTAATGCCTGATGATCTGAAGTGGAGCTGAGGCAGTGAAGCTAGCACTGGGGAATGGCTGCAAGTACAGATTATCATTAGCAGAGAGGTTTGACTGCACAATAAATGTAATGTGCCTGAATCATCCCCAAACCATCCATCTTGCCCCTGGTCCATGGAAAAATTGTCTTCCATGAAACCCACCCCTGGTGCTAAAAAGGTTGGGGACTGCTGAGCTAGAAGATATTCATGGGTTATTTTTAACACATTGACTGACACACTAGGAAAAAAAATTCCCTTGGGGTCACAGTGTTTTATTAAAACAAACCAATCCTTCCAAATTTATTATTTTTTATTATTTTCTGTGCGTGAGTTATATGTAATGCAATCCACATTTTTAGAATTAAATTGTCAATATTAATTGTAACAATAAGAACATCAAGAAGTAAGAGTTTCATGAAACAACTTCAGGGTTTTGCTTCACGCAGCCCTCAGTTCAAAACTAGCATAAGTTAAACACAACTCACATGGCAATCAATGTGTTAATAGCTAACCCTGAAAGTGACTTATGCTACTTCCTTCTCTAAGCTATTGGCCAGAATTAGTCATAGGTCGTTCATTAGATGCACAAGCCCTGGGGAATGAGAAAGAAACACATTTTCCACCATAGGTTATGCACTAAACAAGTCTATGACCACGAAGACTGAAAAGAACATTCATTTTATATGGAGAAAGGCATTAACAAAGATAGATGGCTGAAAAAATTTTCTAACTTTACAATGTTGCCTTTTTACTCACTTTTTTCTTCCAGTTACCATGCAATTTTACTGTAAGTCATTGAGTTTAGGCAAAATAATTGGTATTATTAGGAAGAATCTAAATTTCCAATGATAGACTATTCAACTATTTTTATTTTTGCATATATTAATGCAAGTACTTAGTTATTTCTAATCCATTACCTACAATTAAACACTTAATTTTCTCACATTTTAAATATTATAGCCAGAGCAACTTAAAGTAGAAAACCCCCCCAAAAAGTCTATGTATTTTATAAATATGTTTAGGATTCATAAATGAGAACAGAATCACTTTATTCTATAAGATAATCAGTAAGAGTTGAAACAGTAGGTATAATTAATATGTATTTTGATAAAATGGTTAATTATTTAAACTAAATTATCAGAGACTAATTTGCTCTCGGTGTAGTTGTAGTGACCAAATTGGTTTTGGAGTGCCTAGCTTTCAGCATCTGAATGGAGAGTCTAACTTTCATGCCTCTTGTGGTGCACTGACTTTGACATTCCAAAGCCCAATTTTCATGTAATTTTAATTTTATACAGCATTTCTAATTACAGAGCATAATTGGGAAATTAACTTGATATTTTATCTGGTACATATTTATTCTCTCTTGTTTCCCCCTCATTCAGTGTTCCTTCTGCTTCCATTTAACCTGAAAGTATCAATTCAGTTTGTCACTACTTTGTCTTTGGAGTGTGTCTGTGTTGTGTATGCCTATCAGCGAGTTTCTATACAGATTTCCCAGTGAGCACATTCATGTAAAATCTTGTTCATAGTTCTTTAGCCTCAAGAGCATATGCATTTGACTCAAGCTGTGTGTGTGTGTATTTTTTAAACTATATGCACACAGATAAACATT
>VSMD01137817.1:0-57592 GCA_008750895.1 Mirza zaza | reverse complement strand
GGAAGGAGGGAGGGAAGGAAGGAGGGAGGGAAGGAAGGAAGGAAGGAAGGAGGGAAGGAGGGAGGGAAGGAAGGAGGGAGGGAGGGAAGGAAGGAAGGAAGGAAGGAGGGAAGGAAGGAGGGAGGGAAGGAAGGAGGGAAGGAAGGAAGGAGGGAAGGAAGGAAGGAGGGAAGGAGGGAGGGAGGGAAGGAAGGAAGGAGGGAGGGAGGGAAGGAGGGAAGGAAGAAAGGGAGGGAGGGAGGGAGGGAGGGGAAAGATCCTATAGGCAGCCAACTACCCCCAGAAAACACTGAAAACCTATCAACATTCTTATTGGACAGCTGCCTGGTCTCTATAACTATTGTTCTAACCAAAGGCTGAAAAATTAACCTGGAAACTGAGAATGCAGAAATCAGCATCTCATCCTGGGCTCTCTGCATCTCTCTGCCTTCCTCCGAGCAGACATTCGGGCTCTAGCAACACCTGGTACCTGCAGAACTGTCAGGAAATTGGCTCTGTTCGAGTGTTTTAATGGCCTGCTCTCTAGCCGAAACAATTTGCAGTAGAAAGGGCAAGGGTTTAGGAGTCAAGCAGATGCGGATTCAATTCTGCCTCTAATACCACCTCTCTGTGTGGCTCTGGGCTCCCCACTTAACCTTGGTCGGCCTCAGTTTCCTCCTCAGTAAACTGTGATGATTACACCTTCTTTTCAGTTGTGAAAAGCCAATGAACCAATTCACTGCTGCCAAACAATCACAGCTAATCAGTGCTGCTGTTTGCCTTCGTGGATGGGGGAGTTAAAATCACAACCTGCCCTTCCTGTAGCAGATATTTGCAGAGGATCTGTCGGTCCTGAAATAGAGACCGGAGAGACAATCTCCTCCAATCCCTTCCTTTTAGAATACAGAAGCTGAGGCACAGAGATGACATGGGCCTGGCCCAAGGTCGCACTGTGGGACAGTGGAACAGGCACCGGGATCCCTGTCAAGGGGCTTTGCGCATGTCGTTAGGCTGCATCGCGAAGGCCCAGGTCAGCACAAATGGCCCTTGTTTTCAGAGTCACCGGTGGCTGAGCAATAATCAGGCCCCTCATCAGAGGCTGTAATCAAAGGCAGCCTTGAGCCTCGGGAGGCGGCTCCAAAGGCTGTTGCTCAGCTAGCTGAGGCAGAGGCTTGAGGCCAATATCAGTGGCCCTGGGCGCCTGACAGCAGGTGTGGATGATGAATGGGCAGCTTAACTTGATGGAGCAAATTGATCATTGCATCACCGACCACAACTTATTCATTTCTGCGAAGAGAGCAATTCATTACCCTGCATGTCACGCTGCCCATGTCATTGCCAGAGATAAAAGCCCGAGGCCTCGCAGCCTGTGTCTCTCATCACATCTCACCTCTTCTTAATGGGAGAGAAAGAATGCCGAAATAGAGTGCCAGGTGCTCAAGGCTGCTCTCGGGTCCTTCCGCTTGCCAGATCCTGGAGGCTATTTCTTCTTCATTAGGAAACTAACAGGAACGAGCTCCAAGGGCTTGTAAGCCAATCAGCAATAGCAAAATAGAAGCATCTTTGAGGCCAGTCTTCTACGCCCTGGAGCGTGATGTTGAGAAGGATTCTGAGGTTGCATGTAAGCTCCATTAGAACAAAAGCCAGAATTGATTAGTGATGTCTACAGCAGGCCCAGAATAAGTAGCCAGGCACACACCATGCTTTGTCATCCGTCCAGTGGAGTTGACGGTTGCACTATTTTATACGACTCTCAAGTCTTGTCAGCTGCTCACTGGCACTAAGAATAAACTAATATGCATTTAAAATACAGTATTGCAATTATAGGCAATTAATGAAATGCTTACATCTTGCGATGTTAGTCAGTGCAACAGTCCTTAACTACAGTGGCCCAACCTGCAGGTTTGTTCAGATGGGTTTGGAGGTAAGTTGCAAGAAATGTAACCAAACACACAAAAAAAGTCATATTATTCAATTTACTCTGGTTTGTAATATTTGAAACTATAGGGTTTAGATAAGTTGCAAGAAATATTATACTAATTATAGTCTTATTACTCAAGTTTGAAAATATTTTGTCTTTTGGAAGGATTTTTTAAAAAATACAATGGTATGATGTGATATATAAAATATTAGCCCCCACTTGTATTGTGGACTGTTTCTTGAGTAGAAGAGGAGAAATTGAGGTCACAGATAACTTGCTGGTGATTGAGTACTTACAAACCCCTACAGACCTTAGCTGTGATGTCTCCTGTAACTTCTGCCACCAAATGAGCCACTGGGCTCTCCCACTGATATCCAGGGTACTGCCTCCTTCCTGTCTAAGGCAGATCTCTCTCCCTGGCCCTAATCTCATGCACTTTAGTTTATTGCAGGACTTTGCTCTATTGATTACACTGCTTTATTGATTGTATCGTCCCTCTCCTTTATCTTTGTAATAGAAACCAGAGTCTGTTCGCAGTCTGTGACAAAACCCACCTTAACCAGCTTTACTATAAAAGGGAACCTATTGGTCCACATGACTGGAGACGCTATGGTAGAGACAGGCTCACATGTGCCAGTATCTAGAGCAACAGAGCTCTTGCTTTATCCCTCCCTCTCTTATCTTAGTTCTTATCTCTAGCTTGGCCACATTGTTTCTATGTCCTTTATAAGGTTTGGGCATGGGCACCAGGAGCTCTGGAGACACATTCTTACATTTTCAACATAAAGGGAACAGAAAGCATATATCTACCTTGATGTGTTATATAAAATCCCAGGGAAGCATTTGTATTGGCCCAGCTGGGGACACTTACTGATATAAGGGTTCAGATACTATGATTGGCCAACTCTGGTGTAAACTGTGGCCAGAGGGGAAGAGTACCCTCTTTCCCTTCTTAGGTATATGGAATGAGAAAGAGGTAATTCTAGAAAAGAAAGGAACAGAAGGGGGGAAAAATCCTGTGATGCTACCAGAATAAGGTGGAAGCAATTTTTGCCAAATGAAACCAACACCTTCCCATGATAGTCTTTAACTTTTCCTTTAGTATTGGTCATTTTCTTTCAGTATTTAAACATGTCCAACCATATCCCTTATTAAAAATAAAGAATATAAAATCTGTACCCCCGTAATATGCTGAAATTAAAAAAAAGAAAAAAAATAAAGAATAATGATAATTTAAAATAATCCTCTTAATGATTTCCTCTAGTTATCCATTAATCTCTCTCCCTCTCTTAGCAATCAAATTTATTGAATGAATGCTTTATTTTTGTCATTTCCATTCTTTCATTTCCTATTCACTTCTCAGCTCACTGGAAAAATCACTTCCTTTATCACAATGGTTCTTAATCAGGGATGATTTTGCCTCTCCACCCCCAGTCCCAGGACATTTAACAATATGTAGAAACAGTGTTGGTTGCCACAGCTGGCATCTAGCGGGTAGAGGCCAGGGATGCTGCTAGTTATCCTACAAGGTACAGAACAGACACCACAACAAAGAATTATGTGTCCCCAAATACAATCCCATTAGTGGCAAGATTGAGAAACCTTGGCCTCTTCTCCCTGAGATATCTCTTTCATTCCTGACTGCCTTGCATTTTCTTTTATAGACCTCCCTAAGAGACTATCCAAACTCACAACTGATGCTAAAATAACAACCAGCACCAAAATAAGAAAAGCCTTGCTATTTATTGAGCATTTACCATATGCCAGGCAGTCGTCTCAGTGTGTTCCGTGCAGCTGCCTTATCTAATCCTCACAAAGACATCATGGGATAGGTGCCATTATTGTACCTGAAGGCACACAGCCTTCTCATAGGGCAAACCAGGTTTCAAACTCAAATCTGGCTTATTCCAAAGATTTTGTCTTTAACCACTAACATATCCAGGCTCCATAACCCATCCAGGCTCCATAACCCCTGGAAGTATTTACTAAGATGCTATGAGTGTAGGCTCTATCTTTCCTTCTTCTAGGCTGGCCTACATGAACATTAACACATTCTATAATGGGACATGAATTGACTCTGTGCCCCTAAAATTCATGATCATAGTCTCAAGCCACTTCAAACTCACAAAGACCCCCTCAGGCAGAGCCAGTGCAGTACGTTCATATGAGCTTCTGAAGGCCCCACCAGCCACCTCGGTTGTAACCCAGTCTCGGCTTATCCTCTCCTCCTCCTGCCCGAAAGAGAAGGAACATTTGGCTAGCAGAGAAGGATCTTAGCATTTCATGAAGCAGAGGCGAGGAGGAGACAGAGAGAGAATTTTTCTAATATATTTTCAAATAGGGATGATAAATATGCTGTAGAGAATTCAAGTAGACTTTTAAAAAAACATACCAGTTTATATCACTTAGAAGCAACACATCATTCTAGCACTGGGACTGACGTGTCATAAATAGGTGCTGCACGCTACACAGCCCTTCGGGTGGCCTCCAAGCACAGGAACATTTTCAAGCCTCAGAGAAGTCCAGTATTGGCCAGACTTAGTTGACCTTGAATGTCTTTTTTCACAGAGTATTTATTAACAGCTTTCTGGGATATATTTTGAGAAGTGCTAATCTAATTATGGTAGTTAGAACATAAAAGAAACCAAAATCATTCCTGTCTTATTCTCTCCCTCTCTTTTTCTCTCCCTCTCTCTCTCTCTCTCCCTTTCTCTCCCACCCCCATACACACACACACACACACACACACACACACACGTGTGTCAAACTCCGCTTACTGAAAGGGCCTGAGAGCGGCACCTCTCCTCCTCACAGCCCTCTCTCACCCAAGAGCAATGAGCATATATGTAGTCCAAATCTTGGCTTCTAAATGCCACGTCTACTAAAAAGAATCAGGGATCCTTGAAGACATGGTTGGTTCCAGAGTCAGGACGAGGAAAATAAAGGATGAACCTGGAATATCTTGTGCCAGGGAGCAAGTCAAAAATGTGGAGACATGTTGAAGAACGTAAAGAGTTAGCTTGGGGCAGCTTACACTGGTCAAACTGGGTACAAGTTGAGCATAAAAGTAAGTAATTATATATTATAACTCAGTTAACAAGCTACCATTCAATACTAATATGTATTAATAAATGAATACATTGAATGTTTTATGAGGAAGGAGATATTTACATAATCTCAAAGTACCTCCCCACAAAAGACTTAATAATTACAGAGGGGGAAAGGGTTACTTTACAGCAGAGAAGACTGGCAGACAGCACATTAATTGAATGAACAAAATGAACATCACCCTAATGCTGCAAATAAAACCATGGGCCACCTGATAGGATGCCCTAATAAAAAAAAAAAAAAAGAAAAAAATGACTTCTGTGATATTCCTTCCAAAATGCATGCCCTGAATCTAATGATGAAGAAACATCAGACAGACCCACGTTGAAAAGGAATGGTATTCAAAAGCTTCAAGATAATGAAACACATGGAAAAACCAAGGACACATTTACATGGAAAAGGAGTAAAAAACATTACATACAAAGACAGTACATAGTTTTGACCTGGGCACTGTCCTCTAATAGACATTTGGCAAAATTTGAATGGGATCTGAGGATTTCATGGTAGTGATGTGTCAGTGTTAATTTTCTGATATTGTCATTATGTCTGAGACTGTTTCTGTTTGTAGAAAATACTACTAAAGCATTCGAAGTAATGGGACAAGTGGTTGGCAACTTAATCTCCAGTGATTCATTGGAAAAAGTTCTTTGGTTTGAGCAGGAATATAACAATATTGCCTGAATCCAAATGTTAATTTTTTGTATGAGGCTATTTCTCTGCTAGCCAAATTTTGACCTAATAAGTCTCTTTCTGGATAACCTCATGAGTAAAAGATACAGATTATCTCCCCCTCTTCCCTGCTTTTAGGAGGGAGTATAGAGAGATCTGGGGTATACCGAAGCCAAGAACAGAGAAAAAAAGTCATGAAGATGGAAAATTAAAGTCGTTTACACATTAATTACTCAGTGAGATTGGCAAGGTTGTCCCTTTGGAAGGCAAGAAGTATCTTCCCAGAAGAAATAACAACCTCATCAATCTAATTCAGGTGTCTATATGAGACTTCTATATCCATCATCCCCCAAATAGCCTATAGGGACAGAATGAACAGAGATTGTGAATCCCATTTCATACAATAATAAACTAAGTTCCTTAGAAGTTGAGTGACTTCCTAACACCACACATCTGGCAGATGATGGTTCAGGGAATACAACGTGGAACTATCAGATTCCAAAACCCCTTTAAAGTCCACTTACTGCCTTCTAAGATGTGCATCAGATAGAGTCTCCCTCATAGAAAAGTCTGTGGTTAGTCTGTATCACTGGCATCATTCCTCTCCTCTCCCTATATCTTGCATTGTGTGAATACATGCTGGACAATTCTGTCCTGTTTTTTTTCCCACCTAGAAATTTAAAGTCCATCTTGCTTTTTGGCAAAAATGCATACTTATGGCTGATCACTTAGGGTGGTTGAAACTTGTGGTCCCAACTTATGGAGGTTATGGAGGTCCCAAGTTATGGAAGTTAGGGATACGGTGAGGAAAACCTTCACAGATAAAGGTGGCACATCTATCCTCTGGTCTGCAGAGGTCCTAGGTTGCTCACCACTTTCCTCTACCCCACCCTGCATCCTTCCCATCTTAACAGCTTGGGATCAGAAAATCATTCTCTCTCTCTCTCTCTTTTTTTTTTTTTTTTGAGATGGGGCCTTGCTCTGTTGCCCAGGCTAGAGTGCAGTGGTATGATCATAGCTTACTGCAACCTCAAACTACTGGGCTCAAGTGATCCTCCTGCCTCAGTCTCCCAAATAGCTGGGATTACACTCATGCCACCACACCTGGCTAATTTTTCTATTTTTTGTAGACACAGAGTTTTGCTATTACCCAGCCTGGTCTCAAACTTCTGAGCTCAGGGATCCTCCCACCTTTGCCTCCCAAAGTGCCAGGATTACAGGCGTGAACCACAGTACCCGGCCTGTACTCCTTTTCTTAAAGGCTCAAATCCCTGACCTTAGGGAACAACATCCCTGGAGTAGACAGGTTTGCCACCTCCAACACACACACATACACATCTTACTCTCCTTCCCTGTTTCTGTCTTTACTGTCTTCATCCTTTATCTCTGTGTCAACAGTCAAAGATGGTTATTAGATTTCAGGAAAGTTGTGCAGCTGAGAAATTTATTAATTTTGCCCTTTGGCTACAGAAAACCAATAATTGTTATCAGAGAATTGTAAAAGATAGTGAAAGAAGAAAATGGCAGTTTAAATCAGGGGTGGGGAATGAAAAGACACTCTTGTATGGGGATGCTTTTAATGTCCACAGAACCTTCCACAGGACATCTCCGCATTTTCTCACACTTGGTTCCACGTGAATTAGCAAGCAGCCTCAGGGATGATAAAAACTCTTGATTGAAAGGAGAGCTCTCTGGGGGCTGGCATGTCCTAAAAGGCTTTCTATGGGAAACCATGGGATGGGGTGAACTGAAGGAAGACAAGACTCATAAACACACAAAACACAGGACTTTCAGGATTGCATGTGTGTTGTTCAGAACTGTGGCTCCAGCACTAAGAATAGTATTGAACAAATTAATAAACCAGGAGGGACTTGATAAATTTATATTTAATAGAAGGAAAGTGGGAGGGAGTAAGAGAGGAGATAAAACCCTATGAGGAGACTCATGCACCCCTCACCTAATGGGAAACCCCTTTTGGCTTAGCTGTGTGAGCCCTGTGATTGATCTAGAATGCATCTGTGATGTTAGCCTTACTTGTTGATCTTACCCTAGTCTTTTCCCTAAAAAGTTGCCTTCTTTCCTTTACCTGAGATAAATAGATGTTCTCTACCATCGTGAGTACTTGTCTTAGGGTCCTGTGTCTGCTGGCCCAAACCGGTGGGGGTCTTGGGCTCCCACATCTTTCTACTTGGAGGGAGGAGAAGAAAAGAGCAAGGAGCGAGAGGAGGGAAAGCTAGAGTGGCAAAAGGCAATGGAAGCATGGATAAAAGATTGCTTCTACACATCGGTTTGTGTCTTGACTTCAGAGTCCTGCACTGACTAGGGAAGGGACCTCAGAGCAGCAAGACCACATTGCGTGTGTGTGTTTATGTGTGTATGTGTGCACATGTGCGTGGTGTACTCTTTTCCTTAAATTTCTATAGACTTTTGGAGCTCGAGGAGACTTTTTAGCTTAACCAGTTAGATAATTTTTAATTAAAAATCAGAAAGGTGATGCAGTTTACACAAGAACCAGGGCCTTTTAGTAGCAAATCCAGGATTAGAATCCACGTATTAATATTTAGTCTACTGGACCAGTGTTCTTTCTTCCTCTCTGTTCATGTTATAAGACAGAATATCTTTCTCTGTTTGGGTGGTACATATCCCATAGTCCCAACTCAGGTGCCTAATATTGATGTCATTTGATCTGCACAGAGGCTGTTCTAATGAAAAAGCAACCGGCCTCCAAATAAAGTCTATAATTTCTTACTAGTATTGGTTTAATGTTAATTGCTTAAGTTTTGATAAATGGGCTATGCTGTGATGGCTAATATTATGTATAAACTTGACTGGGCCATAGGGGTGCTCAGAGATCTGGTCAAACATTGGTTGGGGCGTTTGTGTGAAAGTGTTTTGGGATGAGATTAACATTTTAAATCTGTAGCTGGAGTAAAGCAGATTGCCCTCCACAACGTGGCCAGGCCTCATCCAATCTGTTGAAGGGCCGAGCAGAACAAAAGGCTGCCCTACCTGTGTGTACGAGGGAATTCTCTCGTCCCACTGCCTTCAGACTGGGGTGTCTGTTCTTCCTGGATGGTGATGTAATGTGTTATCACGAGTGGAATCTGGGTGAAGGCTATATAGAAATTCTTTCTGCACTATCTTTGCAACTTTTCTGTAAATCTAAAATTATCTCAGAATAAAAAAAAAAAAAAAAAAAAAAAAAGGTCAGGCCAGAATCACAAGTATCCCAGATTAGGATAAATCCCCAGAAAAGTGTTAAATATAGTGCTAAGCAAGGTGCCATCCAGATGATCTCAGACTAGTAGCCTCAGTTCTCTTCTGCAGTCGTGTGCTGCTCAATGACTTGGGTGCTTCCTGTGAAATACATTGTTAGGCTGTTTTGTCACTGTGTGAGCATCATAGAGTGTACTTACACAAACCTAGATGGAAAGCCCACTGCACACCTAGGCATAGCTTATTATTCTTTGGCTACAAACATCTTACTATCTTGAATACTGCAGGCAACTGCAGCACAATGGTAAGTATTTGTGTATCTAAACATAGAAAAGGTACAGTAAAAATAGGTATACAAGGCAAAAAAAATGGTACACCTATATAGGGCACTTATTATAAATGCAGCTTGCAGGACTAGAAGGGTGAGTCAGTGTATGAGTGGTGAGTGAATAGGAAGGCCTAGACCATTACTGTACACTTCTGTAGACTTTATAAACACTGTACACTTAGGCTACACTAAATTCTTTTAAATTTTTTCTTTCTTCAATAAGAAATCAACCTTAGTGTACTATAACTTTTACCTTAAAACTTTTTAATATTTTTAAACTTTTAAAACACAAACACATTGTACAGCTAAACAAAATATTAATTGTTTCTTTATATCCTTGTTCAATATGCTTTTTTTCTATTTTTAATTTTTTTTTTACTTTTAAACTTTTTTTGGTAAAAACTAAGACACAAGCACACACATTTGCCTTGGCCTACACAGGGTCAGGATTGTCAATATCACTGTCTTCCACCTCCACATCGTGTCCCTGCTTCCAAGGTCTTCAGGAGCAGTAACATGCATGGAGCTGTCGTCTCCTGTGATAACAGTGCCTTCTGCAACACCTCCGGAGGGACCTGCCTGAGGCTGTTATCTATTTAATTTTTTTTTAATATGTAGAAGGAATGCACTCTGAAATAATGATAAAGAGCATAGTAAATACATAAACCAGTAACATAGTCATTTATCGTTATCAAATATCATGTACTATATATAATTGTATGTGTTATACTTTTATGCCACTGGCAGTGCAGTAGGTTTGTTTATGGCAGCGTCACCACAAACATGTGAGTAATGTGTTGTGCTGTGACCTTACAAAAGCTGTGATGTCACTAGGCAATAGGGATATTTCAGCTCCGCTATAATCTTAAGGGGCCACCACGGTATATGTGGTTCGTTGTTGACGGAAACGTTATGTACCTCATAACTGTATTTGCTGTCATTTTTCTGTCTGAATCACTGTGAAAGCTGATGGCTGCTTTTCTCATTCCTTCCCTGCACCCTGACACCTTGGAGTTGTGAGCGTTATAGGACCAGGGGAGTATTTTAGTCACCCCTTTCTCTCTAGAACTCAGAACAGGGCTTGTACATGGTAGATTTTCGCTAATGATTTCTTTTTTGTAATTTGCTCAATTTGGAGGAAAAAAAAAAAACACAGAGAATGACACGAATGATTTCATTTCTGTCTATGTCTATCTAAAATACAGTCGGCTAAATTTTATTGCAAATCAAATGTGTGGCAAGCCCTTTGTTAGATATGAGGGATAGGGGGTTACAGAGGTGAAAAGCATGCACTCTCTGTCTCCCCGGTGGTGACAGTTCTGTGCAGGAACAGAAGAGTTGGAATAATGATAACAATAAATTATTTAAATAATAAAATAAAATTTAAATGAAAGCAAATATTTCATTAAAGTAAAAACAAAAATTAAAAAAACAAAACTTATTTATATAATAAAACAATATTTTATTATTAAAATAATAAAAGCAATTTATATTATTTACTATATACTAGCTACCATGCATCTTTAATATAGCTGCTGCTACTGCTACTACTGCTAAAAGCTAGCTATTTCATCATTAGAGAATGCTATAATGTTGATATTGTCATTGTCTACATTATACCAGATAAGAAAATTATGTCAGTGGCCCAAGGATGTGGTGCTATTAATAGCAAGTGGCCACACAGGGATTTGAACCCATGACTGGCCTACCAGCAAGGCCTGAGCTGTTTACTCCTGTGCTATACAGTCTTTCTGAGTTAGTGTTACTGTTTTACACATCTGTCTTCTTTTAATAGAGTGGGTGCCCTAAGAGGAAATGTCTCATACATATTCACCTTTGTTCTTTTAAATTGTAACACAATGTTTGGCACATAAAGAAGGTAAATACCTGTTGAATTAAATTAAGAAAATTAAGCCTAGAGAAACAAAGAGGGTGGAGAGAAACCCTTCCTGGAAATAATCCTCCTTTTTTTTTTTTTTTAATACCAAGAACTATCTCAGAAAGATGGTCATTTCTCCTCTGGAATCATCCCCCTGTGTACTTAAAGCAATGAATTGTTATCAGTGCGAAGAAAACAATATTGCGACAATATATTGAAGCCCAGAAAATGTGCTGTGGTTTGGGCCAATGTGCTGTCCTCAAATGGGGTCAAACAGCCGGCCTTGGCCTCCAGGGTCCTTTCAGCGAGACGGTGGGTAACAGTCTAAAATCAAACTTAGTATAAGCACTGCTTGGGGATGGGGCGACTGTTGAGGACCCGTAGGGACCTGTGAGAACTGCCAGCACCCAGCTCGAGGGCAATGCCATTGAGCCACCCTGGGGAGGAAACATCCATGTTTCTTGTGGACAAAAGGATGTACGTGCGCGGGATTGGAGGTGCATGATTTTGGAGGACGTGTTTGCAAATTGACAAGGAAAAAGCCCCACCATCAGGGAGCCAGGATTCTGTTCCCGTTTGCATGAATGAAAGGCCCAGCCCCTGAAGGTCTTAGTTTTCCTGTCTGTAAAAAGAGGATTGCAATTGCATCCTGTCTACATGGTAAGCAGTGCTTTGTGAGACAGACAAAAGGTAATATGCATAAAAATGATTGCAGATGTACAAGGTGCTATTCAAGTGTATTACAGCACAGTAGAGTGTGAATTAAAGTGGTGCAGTGAAAAGACCGTAGTGTTAAGCAGTGTCACTTCCTATTTCTATCACTCCACTGCATGACTGAACAAAGGAAATTTACCAACTTAAACCTCCCTGCACTTCAGTTTCCTCATCTGTAAAAATGGAATCAATGCCTATCTCATGGGTTGCTGAGAAAATTAAAAATCATATATGAAAAGGGCTTGTTACACGGCAGTCCTCAAACAGCTGATAGATAGATTGTGAGCTTAGTTTTGATGTATCTGCCTCCCCATGAGATGGTGAACTTTATGAGGGCAGAAAAGATGTCGTATTTATCTTCATATCAGAGTCCAGCACAATGCTTGGCAATGCAGTAAAATCTAACAAGTATTGATAAAATTAAATATAGTATAGGAATCAGAAAGGAACAATTATTATTCCTTTTAAAAAAATTTCAACTCCATTTGCACTTTTATCTAGTCCTAAACTTTATGTGCATTTCTTTTAACCCACCCCAAAGAAGTAGTTCTTGATCCTGGGACATGCTCATTTATGTATTCATTCAGGCAATAAATATTTCTGGAGGGCCACCCACTGTGTGTCAGACTCTGGGTTAGATAAGGAGCTACAACCATTTCCTGGCCTTGGTGGAAAAAAAATAGACAGTGCCAGCAAATGAGAGTTTAGGGACTGGGCACATGTGAGCCACCCAGGCTGGCTTCCCAGGGGAAGGTGGAGTCCCAGCAGGGGTCTGAAAGAGGAGTAGGAGCCAGAGGAAGACAAAGGAGAAGCAATACCTGGTGTGCTCAGGGACATGCAAGTTGTCCTGGATGCCTGGCGTGAAGGTTGGTGGCAGGCAGGTGAGGGGCAAGTGATTGGTCCAGCAACCAACCATGAAGAGCTTGGTAGATGATATTCTTGGGTCGTGTCTTTCTCCTGAGGGTAACTGGAAACCATGAAAGAATTTTAAGGAGGACAGAGAATTACTGGATTTACATTCTAGAACCATCATTCTGGTGCAGTGTGGAAGATGGATGGAGGGGGGACGTCAAGGTTTCTGTCTTAAATTGGCTGAGCCCAAGATCCTCCCATGAGATACCAGACCTATGTTTATAAAGTTAAACCAAGTTAGAAATCCAACACATACAATTCAAACAATGATGGGTCATTCAGACCTTCTCTTATACGCGAGGCCCCTGGAGTCTTAGGTTTCCCATTGATGTGTTCTTGTATCCAACAATTTGTCCAGCCCTAAGGAGGTGAACGGGGGGCTCTGCCACCCACCTTTGCTGATCATCCTTCTTTTCCAAAGACATAAACAAGGTGCCAGGCCTTGGGCAAAGCTGTGCTAAATGAGAACAAGGTGGACATGTATGTGGGTTCATTTGTTATCCGAAGCCACCAGATTCACCCTTCAGATTAGACAAGGGGAAAGATTGATACTGAAGGGTTTAAGGGCTGTCAGGAAACCCAGCCTTTACAGCTTGAAAATTCCTGGAAGAGAGAAATGGCTTTGGGAAAATGTCAGTTATGTGCTAGGTGTTTTTGCAGTTTCAACAGTCTAATAAAATGCCTAAGAGCATGGGTTCTGGGGACCAGAGGACCTAAATCAAGTGTAAGCACTAGCACTTGCTAATTGAGTGACCTTGGGCAAGTCACATAACCCACCCCACAGGGTTGTTGTGATACTAAAATGAGACCCTTCACGCAAGTGCTTAGCACCCAGTCAGCACACGACAATGCTGTGACAGGACTTGTGACCATAGTGGTGGTTGTGATTGGGGTGGTGGTAGTTGTTGAATTGGCACCGGTGGTGGTGATGGTGGTGGCAGTGGTGATATTAGTGGCCCCACAGCTTAGTGATTAAGAGTATCAACACCAACACCAGAATATATCAGGGTCAGACCTCAGGTCTGTCATTCACTAACCATGTGACCTTGGGCAAGTTACTCAACATCTCTTTCTCAATGTTTCATCTGTATGATGGGGATAGTAACAGTACTTACCTCAAAGGTTCCTGTAAAGGTTAAATGTAGTGGGTTAAAATGGGTAAGTGTGAGAACAGTACTTGAAACACGGTAATCATAAATCATATTAAATAAATCCATATGCTAGTTAATGCTCAAAGCAACAAGGCAGAGCGTATATACCCCCAAGTAGAGGCAGTATCACTTCCTTATTTTGCAGATAAGGAAACTGACCCAGAAAGGTGACATAAGTTGCCCTGTCACAGAATAAGTAAAGGATGGAAATGGAATTTGAATCCTGTTTTGTCATACAGCAAGACTAGTGCTTTAGATTGTATGGCTCGAAGCCTTATTTTTTTTTCTGGTTCATACCAAAGTCAAGTTGTGACCTGCAGAGGAACATGCTTCTAGAATAATGGAAATCTCCTTAAAAGCTTGCATTTACTGAGTGTCTTCTATTTGCTAGGCTGAAAGATTACCTTGTTTAATTCTCATAACCATTCTATGATGTAGGTTATAGTATTTCCATGTTAAAGATGAAGACAATGAGGCTCAGAGTGGACAAGTTACTTGCCCCAGATCACACAGCTATTGTAAACAGAGGTATAGGACTCAAATTCTGGTATACATAAGTCTCTAAAACTCATGCTCTTGAGCACTGGACTCTCTCAGCCTTAAATCACCAATCTATTGAACAGTGAGGTATCTGTTGCATTTAACCTATGAGACCTAGAAGTGTATGTTCAACCAGCATAGACATGAAAAATACCAAGGGAATTCCCATTAATTGGCACCTTTCGTAAATACTCTTAACCACAACCCAGCAGGGCAAATGCTATTCCCTGAACCTCTTTACAGATGAGAAAAATAAAGGTTCAGAGAATTTAAGAAACCTTCCCAAGTTTGCACCCCTAGAATGGGAAAAGAGCTGGGATGTACACATCTAAACACCCTGACTCTAGGAAACGAAACCTATTTATCCAACAGCCACCATATGTGGACGTGGGTGCATATATGTGTCAACTGAAAATAATGGACCACCCATCATTCGCACCATGCCTGAGCCTATGGCACTAAATGAATCCAAAAGCAATTTTTTTTTTTTTCCAGGGCCGTCACTTAGGCGTGTACTAGCCTGGCTAGCTTCATTACGCTGTGAGGCTTACTTGGGAGTACTGTCTTCCTCATAAGGCTGTCTTAATGGCACACTCGGCTCTGCTAACTGCAGTGTTTCATGTGCACTAGCGGCAGCTGGCATCGCTCCTCATGGGTTCCAGGGCTCTTTAGGCAGTTTGGAAGAAAACTTGCAGAACATGGGCACCTCTGCGGCTGTTGAGAAAAGAAATGGGATTTTATTGGTCCAAGGCATCAGGGTACCTCTTCGGAGCAACAGCTTCTCATTTTTGGAATGAAGCTGGTGATATTTAGCAGATACGCAACTGCATACTGTGAGGCCATTAAAATACTGAAGTGTGTCTGGACTAGTTCTTAAAAAGCTGCTACCTGAGCCCCCGAGGTCCCCTGACCACCCCAATCCCTCTGCTAGTTACTTCCCAGACCTCCCCTTGATCCAGAAAACAAAGAACTAATGCCCGATGCGCCAGAGGGCTCAGGACCCTGCCCTATTCTGATTGGCTGTTGGTGGGGCCCTCCATGGACCCACTGTTAAATTTTTTGATGGTTACCTCTGCAAAAAGATATCAGCCAGAAGACAGAGCAGTCCAGAACAGTTAGACAGACCGACTACATCATCCTCTCAGTTTTGTTTTATGCCTTGTCTAACCTCCCATATAGACTTGTATAGATTCTAGCATCATTGGTATGTTCTACCTATTGTGTTTAAATGGCGGTATTTTGGTAAATACTGAATTTCCTTGGCCTTTTTTTTTATTATTCTTAATAAAATTCAAGAACAATCGTTGCCAGTAAGTAATAGCTTCAAAAGGGTTGCCATCTCCTTTTTGTTAGGTTCTGTTTTCCTCCCGCCTTCTTCTTCCCGCCTTGTGAAATGAATGCTCTGGTTTAATTGCTTAAGTGCTCTTGTTTCCTATCCAAACTTGTCTTGGCTCGCCTGTCCATAAACACGAGAAGAATCTCTAGACTTCTCTGCGGGAGGGGACTGCCTCGCGCTCACCTCTGCTCCAGCTTCCTTCTGTCTGCTTGAAGTGGGCCAGAGGGAAGGCGAGAACACATAAAGAAAACCATCTCACGGTCTCAGCGAGAGCCAGTCTCACCCACGTGGGCAGCACGGAGCTGGGAGGTGTGGAGAGCAGGTATGAGAAGAATCGAGGAGCGGAGCTCAATTTCTTTTAAAGAAGCCGGAGTTAGTTCCTCTCTCTCTCTCTCTCTCTCTCTCTCTGAATATCCATAAAAATACCTCCCCAACGCTTTATTAGCCAATTAACTCTTAGGATTCAGATAGTCAACAATAACAGAGACCCAAAATAGAACCTGCTTCTGCACAGGTTGGAGGTGTATTTGTCTTTTGGGTAAAGGTGCAGAGGTAGCAATTGAGCACTGCAGTCGTAGCTCTTTACTATGTCCGTGAAGAGCCAGAGGTTCAGGCTCCTGCAGCTTGATGTCCCTGCGTCCCTAAAGTCCAGCCCTCATGCTGTGCTCCAAGGCGCACGAGTGTGCGGCAGCTCTTCCATCCACCTTCTCAGCAGGATGGCAGAGGCAGGGGAAGGGCGGCAGAATGTAAAAACCAGCTATCTCTCCAGGAGAAAACCTGGAGCTGCTGTAATTTACTTCTGCATATATCCTATTAGCCATGGGGGAATCGCACAGCCACACCCAGCTTCAGGGAAGGTTGGGAAATGTGGTATTTATCAGGGACAGCCAGAAACCCAACTAAAATGTTGATTACCATAGAAGAAAGAAAGAGCAGCCGCTGGGGGCCACCATCAGTCTGTCCGTGTATTCAACTACATCAGGTCCAGGACTGTGTGTCCGTCTCCACTGTTAGACAGAACTCTGAGAAGGTGGTGACTGTACTTATTTCATCATTGTACGGCCACCATCTGGGTTTCAGGTAAGAGGCGCTCAGTGGTAATCTTTAGAAAACACTTGGATCCAAGAGTGTCGTTCCACTGCATAAAACCCACGGCAGCTTCCCCTTGGCCAAGCTTACTACCACAGCCTCTAATATCATCTCTCCCCAAACTCACACCTTACAACGCTACACTTCTCACCTCTCATCCTCACAAGGAAGCCAAAGTAGAGATTTCCCTGTTCCTGCAACTTGCCAAGCTCATATTCTTCCCTGGCCTTTCATCTACCTCTGCCTGGAGTCTCGCTATGCCTACCTCCACGCTCATTTACCTGGTTTCTCGTCATTGAGATCTCGGCTCACATCTACGTCTTACTATAATATTTCCCTAACCTTGCCCAACCCCACGTATGCCTGTCCCAGCATCACTCCAGTGCCTCGTCATCCCCTATGAGATATGGTCTTCTTATCGCTTATCATTATCTGGCATTTATGTATTTGTTTATTCATTTATTTAGTTACTTACTTGTTGGCTCTTTGCCTCCCCAATTAGAAAATAGGCTCTTGGTGGTTAGAGATCCTGCCTACTTTGTCACCCAAGGTGTCCTAGTGCCTGAAACAGTGTCCAGTACCTTGCAGTCTGTCAGTTAGCACTTGTGCCATCCGTGTTCAGTCAGCAAAATGGCAAGATTATATCTTCAGAAGTTAAATTCCTTTTTTTTTGTTGTTGTTAATTATATTCTCCCACAAAGTTGCAAAGTAAAAAATCCCAAGAATCAGCCTTAAACCCTATATGCATTCACAGACTTGCTGTCTGCTGCCCCTCCCTGCTTAGGAGTCTGCCTTCCAGTCCTCTCCCTGCCGTGGGAGGGCCGTCTCCATCTGGGGCAGCACCTCCCCACCTGCTGCCAGGATGCTGTAGCCTTGCCAGGCCAACCTCACCATCCCCACCCACCACCCATGTCTACATCATAATCCGATAAATAGGATTGAAGGGATAGGCAGATGCCAAGAAAATTAAAGATCAGTTGGAATGACGGGGCTTGGAGATACAGGGTCCGGGTGAAGTAAACCAGCGTGTGCCAACCAGAACCTTGGCGGGTGTGTGGCATCAGGTGTGCCCTGTTTCAGAGATGGTGAAACCAAAGCTCAGCGGGGGAGGGGGGAGCCTGCCTGGCATGAAGCAGGAACTGAGTGAGCTGGGGCCAGTAGTGGGAGATGAGGTCACACAGGTCACTTGGGGGAGGGCAGGAGGGTGTAGATCCAGTAATAATTAGTTCGGGCGCAGTAATCCCCAACACTGATGGGAAGGACTGGGACCAGGGGAGGAGAAATGGGAATGAGCTTCCAAAGCACCGGAGGAGGATGCGCGAGCCTCAGAAGCTAACGGATGGGCCGTTGTGGAGTAGAATCTGTAAAGGTCAAGGATGATGCCCAAAAAACTGTCTGCCTCGGGAGTTTGCACAGGGAACTTAAGTCTTTATCATGCATACAAAGTGCTCAGTAAATATTTATTGAGTCAAATCCAATTTCTCTCCCTTCCCTGCCCTTCTACTGAGCTTTTGCTTTGTCCCAGACTAAATACAGAGTTCTCTGATGCCCAGTCTTAGATGACATCCCCTCTTTGTCACCCCAGTCTTGCTGAATGAAACCTGTTGTCTCCCTCAATCCACACCACCATGCCTTGTGCCGAAGTCAGGGCTAAATCTCAAGACATCAGCTGGCACTGGAGCCTGGGGCTGGGTCATCCATCCGGAGCCCAGATCACCAGTCTTCGGGAGTGTACTTTTTCCTGACTGCTCAGTAGACACCTGTTTGCACCCATCATCTACCAAGAAACTGCAAACACACAGCCTTGCCAGACTACTGAATGCCACTTCAGTGGGCTGTCCCAGCGGTGACCACCTGGTGCTGTCTGGCTGTCCTCACCTCTGTTCCGCTGCCCATCCCTTTCCATGCTCATCACAGGTTCCCAGGAGCTTTAGCAAAGGGAAGTCACCAACCTGCCATGTACAGCCAGGGAACTGGACACCCTGGACCTCCAGCAAACACCTTTCCCAGTACATCCCATCAACCTCCATTAACATCCGGGGACTGACGGCCGAGATTGACTGCCTCATTAGCAAGCGTCGTGTGGAGCTCTGACAATAATTAACAACTCAACAGTCTCATTTGCTGGCCTATCAGAGAAGTATTCAATCAAAAATGTAATTTGCCCGATGCCTCCATTTAGCATGGGAAGACTATTCCTTCAAAGTTTTAAATAGTCTAATTAAGAGGGAAGAAATAGAAGGGGAAAAATTATTAACAGTATAGGTTTAATGTGAAATTGCTGGAGCGAATTAATAATGCAATAACCATTCTTAGCAGCTGCCTATCAGTTTGTGGGCCAGAGTAATTCAATTAGTCAGCAAAAGGCTGTTCTGATTAGACGGTGGCGAACAAGTGCCGTTCCGTCTCCCAAAGGCGCTGTGGACTTTATTTTCCCGGGTTTGGGAGAGGTATGTGCGAAACACACTCCAAGCCTCTGCACAGAGGCAATGTCTGGGAGCAAGTGTGCCTAGGGGTTGGGGCAAGTGGACTTTCTTAAGATCTCCAGAAAATAGTCTCTGTGCCTCTTCTTGGGGGTTTACTTCCTACAGAATTGACTCTATGGTGTTAATACCTTGATTCAAATCAATCTGCCAAAGTAAAGCGTTGTAGCCAGGCCGGACTTAGGATTCCGGCTATGTCAACTTCTAGCAGCCTGAGACTGCAGCCACCCAGGCCAGTGGCTTTTTCCTTTTCTTCCTGCATCTGCCGTACTTCTCTCAAGAAGGCTTTTACAGCGTCTGTGCACTAAATTCTATCAATCCCTCTGCGTCCAGCACACCTGCAAAAGCCTTCCTTATTTCCCCCAGGCAAGTCTCCCAGCTCCAAGATCCTTTCCGATGCTGAGGTTCAACCACATCCTCTTTACCTAAAAATGGGGACAAGTGGATAGTGGGGACAGGTGCAAGGAGAAGAGGCTAAGGCGAGGAGCATAAGGCATGCAGGCATGCAGGCAATGGCTGTATCACAAAGAATACAGCGTATGGACCAAGACTGGCCCCGATTCTAATTTTGGTTTTGTCACTTAATGGCCGTGTACTCCGAGGTAATTTTTTCCACCTCTCTGTGCCTCAATTTCTTCATTTGTAAAACAGAGATAAGAATTCCTATTTTGTTGACTTCTTGCGAGGATGATGGAAAATGTATGAAAAGCCCACAGTACATAATAGATGATTTAAAATAGCCACTGTTGCTATGAATGCATTTAATACAGTGTTGGGCTTACCACGTCTGCTAGGTAAACGTCAGTTTCTTTATCCTTCCAGACACACTTCTTTGTACTTCCATAAGTCTTTGTCTCTCTATAGGGTTTTGTAATGGCCAGCTCTTTTTAATGTATATTTTTTTCTTTTCTTTCTTTTTCTACCCTCATCTCTCTGTTCTTATGCAAACTGATGGAATGTATGATTTGTATCATACACACTTGGCACCCAAACAGTTCCCGGCAATCTCCTGGCATACAGTAGGCTTGAGTATGTGCTGCAGAGACTAGAAGTACTTATTAGGTTAGAGGAGGAAGAGCGGTTGCCATGAAGATTTGTGTGTAAATCTGATTCTGTGGGTGTATGACTTCCTATTAGTATTGGAATCTACATGTACAATTTTGTTCAAATATCTGAAAACTTTAATCAGTGTTTCTATTTAAAGGTATATTATTGTATAATGGTTAAACTGTGGACTTTACCTGGTCTGTATTTCAACTATCTCTCTTAGGTTTGTAAAATCCCCTTTCTGTGCCTCAGTTACTCATCTGTAAAATAGATGGTAATAGAACTACCTTTTGGGCTGTTGTGAGGATCCAGTATGGTTTTGCACATAAAGCAGCTGTCACATAGTAGATGCTCAGTAAATGGTAGCTGCTTTAGCATTACGTGAAAGACAGAGGCAGTTGGGAGACCAGGATAGCAACAGGGAGGGAAGCTGAGCTGGGCTGCAGAGTGTCATGAGAAATGCTGAGCTCTAGCAAGTTGAAAGCAAGGAGGGTATATAGCGAGCGGGTTTTTGCACACACATGAAAGGGTGTGCGGAGAGAACTGTAGTCAAGCGAAATTGGTGTGGCTTCCCGGGGAAGGAAAACACCACAGGGGGCTGTCGGCGCTGACAGCCAGTTGTATGTAGCAACAGGGGAGTACAATGGGGTTTTCTGTCACTCACTCACTTGTTCCAGTAACAATCCCTGAGCCTCTGCCATAGGCGTGATCCTGGGGTAGGCTCTACATGGGAAACAGAGATGTGTCAGGACATATATCGGAAAAGATCTCCCGCCCTCCCCTGCCCTGAGATGCTTGTGTTTGGAGCAGGTGCTAGCACGTGGGCACACGAGAGCCTAATAGTGTCCAGGCACTGTTCCTTGGGAGCCCACAGGTGTCAAAGGGAGGACTAATGGTACAGACTTCTGTTGGAACTGTAGTCTATTCACTGTGGCCAAGACAGTTCTAATAGATGGGGCAGATCAATTCAAAGCAGTGAACTCTACAAATACGCATGAGTATGTTGTTACATAAGTGAGTTACTGGAACTGATTAAAGAAGGAACCTAAACACAAGCAAAAGCCAGGAAAGCAAAAACAACCAGTTTCCTGTGTGTAATGATAAATACAGAAGTAAGAATCCCCAGGATTGAGAGTCTTATAACAAGTCTTTGCTTATCACAGGGTGACCGTGTGACTGGCTCACCTGCTAAGGGGTCCACATGCCTCATCTCCTTTAACAGTAGAAACCAGTCTTTTGGGAGATAAGAAGCCCTGCGCCCTAGGGAGAGGTTCTGATGAAATAGATGGTAGCGACCATCCCAACAAAAGCAGAGGTACTGATGGAGGGAGACAGAGGTGCCCTGCCACCTGCGCTCCTTAGCTAAGTGCTCAAGGTCTTCTGCAATCCTCAATGAAAGTGGATTTGATTTCTTTGGATAGATTGTCTCAGCTGACCTCTTTGCTATATTCCAGCTAATTAGTTTTCCTAAAACTTGCAAACCACGATTCATTGTTCTCAGACTGTCTGCTCAACTGTTCTTGCTTTTCCAAAACCCTGTTTTTATAAATCCTATTTCGTTTTTATTTCTAAATAATAGCCTGATGGCTCTCTTCCTCATATATAGTAAACCACATGTAACTAATTAAATGCCTCTGGGTTATTCTTTGATAAAGTAATTAAGAGCTTGGGTTTTGAAGTCAGCCATATGTGAGTTCAAATCCCAATTCTGTCACTCTTGAGTTAACTTCTTCAAGTATCAGTTTTTGCATCTGTTAAATGGGAACTAAAGAAGGGTTCCTAGGTCATGATCCTGTGAGAGGTTTGAATAAATCAATGTATATAAAGCCCATAGAGTAGTTCCAGGTGCTCAGTAACTAAATGACATATTTATATTATTTCAGCCTGGCTATGCACGTTATAATGAGAGCTGGTCAAAGCATCTCTTAATACCAATAAAAGATAATAGCAATGCCAGATTCACCTATGCTTGTTTTAGGTTTGAAATGGAACTTGGTAACATGAAGGCAGGGACAAAAAGAAGGAGGAGAGAGCAGAGGTTCCTGTAAGAGCAGACAGACCTGCCAAGGCTCTAGAAGGTGCTATATCAAAGACAGATATTCACCGAAAAGAAAGCTCAGAGTTGGAGGGTGGCAGAGGAGTGGCAACAGTGAAGGCATCTGCATGAATTTGTTGGGATCAATATGTGTTTTGAGGCAATATTTGAAAGTGGTTTTGACCCTGAATCATCTCTGCCCAGTAAGGTCCCTCCAATCTTCAGGGCCTGTCAGTCTATTAAGTCACTATTTTTAAAAAAATTCAGCAAATTTAGGGGTGCAAGTGATTTTTGGTTATACAGATGAATTGTTCGGTGGTGAAGTCTGGGATTTTAGTGTGCCCCTTACCCAAATAGTGTACATTGTACCCAATGGTCTGTTGTTTTAAGTCACCATTTTCTTAAAGAAGCATTTTCAGAGTAAAACAAAAAAAAGCAGAAATCTTCTTTGCTCACCAAATGTACAGCCTACCCTAAAAGTTCCCAGTGCTTAGCAATTTGATACGCTTGCTTCCAGAACTGTTGACACGCATTTACATAGGTAAATTTTAACCCAAATGGGATCACACTGAATATTTTTTGGGGGGAAACTTGCTTTTCCAACAAATGCAAAGTTTTAAAGATGTCTCCGTGTCAGTTCATACAGATCTGCAATATTCTTTTTCATGGTTGATTAATATTCCATAGTACAGATGTATCATGATCTGTTCAACTATTAGCCAACAATAGGCCTCTAAGTTATTATATATTTTTAGTATTAAAAACCTGTGGTCTCCAACCCCTGGTACTGGTCAGTGGCCTGTTAGGAACGAGGCCACACAGCAGGAGGTAAGCGGAGGGCAGGCAAGGAAACTTCCTCTGTGTTTATAGCCGCTCCCCATCCCTTGCCTGAGTTCTGCCCCTGTCAGACCAGCAGCATTACATTCTGCATTATGGTGAGTTGCATAATTATTTCATTATGTATCACAATGTAATAATAATAGAAATAAAGTGCACAATAGATGCAATGTGCTGGAATCATCCCAAGAATTGTCTTCCATGACCCCGGTCCCTGGTGCCAAAAAGGTTGAGGACTGCTGTCAATGAGACATAAACAGACTCATATATGGCTTTTTGTGACCATCTTTTCAGTATTTTTAAATCCGCCCAAGTGAAATTAAGTGTTAAAATTATTTTAAATTTTCTTAGGCATTCACAAATTGCCTCCTGAATCTATGATCCCAAAGGTCAAATTAATCATTATTGAACAAATATTGATTAAAACCCATATGAGTCAGGCATTGTGGCAATACATTATAATTTGTTATGGGTGCACATGTCATAAACAGTGACAATTCAAGGTATGAAGTACTCAGGCACAGCTCAGGGTAGATAACAAGCATCCTTCTTGTGGAAGGTGGCTTTTGACTTGGTCATAGATAGGAGGGCTGTGGGTTGTGTCACTCCTAGAGGTGTCCCACCTCCCCGACAAGTGGTCAGGGAAGACTTCCAGGAGGAAGAGGTGCCGGAGCAGAGGCCCCCTGTGAAAGAGGAGGGAGACTTGAATAGGGAAGTAGAGAGGGATGGGTATTGGCCTTGGGCACGTCGTCTGAACTAAGGGGGCTTTGGGGTCAGATAGACCTGAATCCTGGGTTTACTTCTAACTGGTGACATGACCCTGGACAAGCAACTTAACCTCTAGGAACTCCAGTGTATTCATCTGTTCAATGTGGTAGTAATCATAGTGACCTCAGAGAGCTATCACTGAACATTTTAGCAAACACATAGCGAATGCATACAAGTATTTGTATACTAGACAACGGGGTTGTGACAGTGAACAAACCAGACAAAACCCCCTGCCCTCCTGGAGCTGGCACTCTAGCTGAGGGTAAAATGAAGCAGTGTGTGATCAAGAGCTTAGCATCGTGCCTTACCCATAGCAAAGCATTTCCACGTACACTATTAAGGCAAGAAGGCATCGTGAGCATGAAGGCAGCTTGCAATAGACAGGTGGGATCTTGACCCAGGATTTTTTTTATGGGATATTGAAAGTTGGTTATTCCATTCTTTACTTTCTTTTTATCTTTCCGGCGGCCTCCTTTCTTGCTCTCCCCTTTAAATTATTCCCTGTTAATGCTGCCTCTTACAGGAGCTGGAGAACAACTCTTCAGCTTTTAAGCCATTAAAATTATTTAGAGCTCCCATATAGAGCAAAGCCAGCTGGCCTGGCTCATCTGAGCCTAGCAGATCTATGGGGGGGCGGGGGTGGGGGTGGGGGCTGCTTCTGAGATGAAGACACGTGTTCCGGAAAAAGGTCTACCTTCATCCACAGAACCTGCTGCTGTCTGTGGAGAAAACTTTTAGAGCTCAAAGCATCTTTAGAGAACCTCTGATCTGACTCCACTCCCATCGAACAATGTTGGGAGACATACCAGGGAGGCAGTATTTGAAACAAGACTTTTCCATTTTAAGAACGGAATTGCAGGCCGGGCACAGTGGCTCACACCTGTAATCCTAGTACTCTGGGAGGCCAAGGCTGGTGGATTGCTCAAGGTCAGGAGTTCGAAACCAGCCTGAGCAAGGGCGAGACCCGGTCTCTACTATAAATAGAAATTAATTAATTGGCCAACTAATATATATATATATAGAAAAAATTAGCCGGGCATGGTGGCGCATGCCTGTAGTCCCAGCTACTCGGGAGGCTGAGGCAGGAAGATCGCTCCAGCCCAGGAGTTTGAGGTTGCTGTGAGCTAGGCTGACGCCCCGGCACTCACTCTAGCTTGGGCAACAAAGTGAAACTCTGTCTCAAAAAAAAAAAAAAAAAAAGAACAGAATTGCAAAGACCAAGGAGGGGTGCATTTGCCAGCCACAGACTGGAGACCACCACACTCTCATTTCTAATATACAAAAACGGCACTGTTTTAAACAATTGACAAAACCAAGAATTGTTTTGTGGTCAGCGGGGAGGAAGGACCTTGTAGCTTTTAGAAAGCAAGGATGAACCCTTCTGACCTTAAAAGAGATGGACCTCGATTCGCAGGTCAGCAAACCTCAGAGGAGTAAGGGACTTTAGGAAGCAGTTGCATTATTTGTCCAGCAGAATATTTACGAAACACTCACAGTGTGGTTTTCGGGGAAGTTGAGGGGTTATCTTTTAGACGTGTAATAGGAAGTACCAGTGATCGTGGAGGCTGTGTTCCTCTTCTGTATTTGGAGAGACAAAAGCCCAGAGATGGAAAAGAATTGCCAAGGTCACACGGCCAGGTAGAAGCAAACTTAGTTACAGAGTCAGGACTTCCAAACCGGAGACTCTGTGCTTCCAACCTCTGTCCCCATCCCATCACACCTGTTCTTTGATCCAGCCCGAACTGAACAGGTAAGCTGGGCACCAATAATGACTGCTGTGGGTTTAGCGTTCATCCTCAGGCCAGCCGCCACACCAACGCTTGATGAGCCTGATCTCAAAACACCCTGTGTGGGGACCACGGCTTCCAGCCCCCTTTGAGAGATGAGGAAACCAAGGCTCAGGGATGTTAACAAACCTGCCCCAAATAACAATTAATAAATAGCAACAGTTTTTAATTTGTGCTATAATATTTATTTATATTCCCATGTCCTAAAAAAATCCCTAGTCATAAAAAAAAAAAAAAAGGGAAAATAGAGACATTTTAAAATAAATACAGTTTTAAGGTCCTGGGCAAACATAAATATTGTTCAGTACATTCTGGAATTGTTTTTTTTTAACTATGCAGTTATTTTTATAAAGCTGTAATCATATGTCTTCGCATACAACTTTGCACACGGCTCCCTATGAAACCTGAGCGTGTTCCATGTTATTACGGTCTTTGTGCGTCATTCCTAACTGCTGCATAATAGTCCACACGATGGATGTGCCAGAGGGACGTTAGGGAGGGAGGCAGCAGGAGGGGGAGAAAAAAGATGGAAACAACAAGGTGGTAGAGGATTGGCCTTTGGAGGCAGAATGCAAATGAGAAAAGAACGAGGGAGTCAGAGGAGCCTGTGGGATTTGGCATTGTCTGATTCACAGAGTGTTTTATGCATGTTTTCCAGAACAGCATCAGCATGCTGGGAGAGGGAGGAGCTGAGGGCCACAGGGAAATGAAGACCTGCTTGTATTTCTGGCCTGGGTCATTACAACAGTCCCCAACCCCATCCTCCAGCCTCAAGCCTGGCGATGAGTGGCAGGAAGTCCCCTTACCTTTGAGGCTGTCCCTGTACCCTCCGCTGCCAGTCACCACCTCCAGGAAGTCCTCCCTGCCTGCTGGGCTAATGAGTAGCCCCTCCCCCTACTCTGGAGGCTCCGGATGATTTGGCCACCCACACAGGGACCGGACACTCTCTTAGGGCAAGTACCATATTTCCACATTCATGCCAGAGTCCCAGGGCCTAAAACAATACCAGGAACCTAGCAGGTGCTCAGAATAATTTTGTAAAATTATATAATTAACCAATTATCAATGAATTAATTAAAGCAGGCTACTGCGCCCTTTCCTTCCAACTTTTTTCTCACCTGCAGCGCTTATCAGTCATTGATGTGCGCAGGAATCATCCGGGGACCATGCCAAAAATGCAGATTCTTATTCACAGGGTTTGGAACAGAGCCTGGGATTCTCCACTTACAAAAAGCTATGGAGAGAAGGCTGTGCCTCTTTAAGACACACATTAGGAAATTCTGTCTCCAAACCCAGGATATTAAGCATCCTGTGCTTTAATGTATTCATGTATTCATTCATTCAGTAGACACCGATGGAGTATCTACTGTGTTCCAAGCCCTGTGCGTGGAACTGGAGACTCAATCGTGATCCAAATAGATGTGGTCTCCGCCCTCTTAGAGCTCACGGTCTATTGGGAGAGGCTGGCATTAATCAGCAGGTATTCCTCCCCAGGTATTCAATACTCCCCAGGTATTCAGTGCTTGCAAACTGAGCTTTGTGCCAGGCAGGGACGTCGTGTGATGCTGTGAGAGTTCATTGGGATCCGGCAGCTTCTCTGAGAAAATCACAGTTGATCTAAAGGATGAGCAGGGATACAGGGGAAAGTGGATGAGGAAAAGCATTTCAGGCAGGGGGAACAACATGTGCAAAGACTCTGTGTGTAGCAAGGTCACGGGCAAGAGGACTGGGGCCTTTGCAATCCACAGAAGCCCAGAAGAATCCCCTTGTCACCTAAGCAAAATGATGGCAGGAAAAGAAATCTCCATAGAGAATTTAGCTCCTTTGTTGCCCAAATGGCTGGAACCATGACATTTCCTAAATTATTGAAGAGTCTCAGATCCATGAGAGAGGAGGGGATGGAGGTGAGAAAGGGAGAACCAAATCCACCTTTCCCTGCTGTAGAAGGAAAGGTGGTGTAGACAAAAGGGTCCAGGCACTGCTGGCAGATGAGCCAAAGACTTGGATGTAAAGTCTTACCACTTACCAGTAATCTTGGGAAAATCATTTAAACCTTTCTGAACTTAGTTTCCTCACCTGTCAAATGGGGATAATACTACAGGTCCTACCTTGCTGGGCTGTACTTAGACATTTTTGAGCTGATTTGTACAAAGCAGCCACACAGTAAATTTCTTCTCCTCCCTCCCAGCCTGCCCACCTGAGATCGCCCCAAAGTTCCTTCAGAGGAGAGGAGCTCTTGTCCTATGGCTCAGCACTTTCCATTGATGAGGGGTCGTGCATGGCAGGGGACAACAGCATGAGACCATGTGAATATAAAGTTACCTTCCTTCTAAAGGAACACGTGTTTCTCCACTCACAGCCCTCCTAACACCAAATGTGTGGGTGGGTTTCCACCACACCAATCAATTCTCAAACTCTCCGGACACAAACTGGGTGTTCTATAATTTAATTCCATTCTGACACCAGCTCCATGGAGTTACTGTCAAACTCCACAGGTTTCCAGGCTCAGTCCCGGAAGACAGCTTTCACTTTAGACCCCGTGGCAAATACGTGTATGTCTAAAGTGTCTGCAGATTCAGGGGTTCCCACAACCTCACCCCGACCCCCGGTCGCATCCCATACTCAGGTCCAGTAATTTGTTAGAATAGCCCACAAAATGTAGGGGGAAGCATTTCCTTTGATTTAGTTGTTGATTATAAAGCATCAATGATATCATAAAGGATAAAAAGCCAGATGAAGAGGCACACAGGGTGAGGTTCCAGAAAAGTCTCAAATGCAGGAGCTTCTGTCTGCATAAAGTTGGGGTGCACCGCCCTCCCAGCACATGGGTGCCTGCCCCAGGCCAGACACTCTGCAGACACTGTCGCTGAGGGAGGTTTATGGAGGCTGCGTCACGTAGGCATGAATGAGTATTAACTCTCCAGCATCTAACCATGCTTGCTCTGTCTGCTGGCCAGCCCCATCCCAAAGCTACCTGGGGACCCATTCAGAATCACCTCATTAAAAAAAAAAAGGCTCTTATCATTCAGGAAATTTCAAGGGTTTCAGTAGCTCTGCTCAGGAACCGTAAGCAGAGACCAAATATGTATTTCTTATTATGCCTCACCTTCTCGGGAGTAAATGGTGAACAACCAACTTCTAGACCTTGTGCTGGTCTGCTGGCCAAAACCCTCCTCACCAAGAAGTCCGGTCACAGCCATGGGAACCCCTGGGCCTTTTAGCAAGTCTGTGGTCACTGCTACAGACATGTTAAGATGTCAGCCCACATACGGGTCTTGTCGCAATGGGAGTGACGTGTCTGAGGAAGGAATGCTCCCCGGGTCATGAGAGGGCAGTCTGTGAATTTGGCAAAGTGGGGCATCCCCGAAGAAAGAATTTCAAAGAACATCCCACTCTTTGGGGAAAGGGGTTTTGGAGCTGCCCCTGGTCCTGGGCTCCATCTGTGTGAATTTGAGGGCTGAAATATGCCAAGGCAGCAACTGGAGGTTCGAAACCAGGCAGATCTGAGGCCGAAGCCTACCTGTAGTGCTTGCTGGTTTTCTGACTCAGGACTGGTGATTTCTCCTTGCAGAGCTTTAGTTTTACTCGTCTATAAAATGAGGATCCCAAGAGCCACTGTGAAGAGCAGTGAGAAGGATTAAACTAGACAGTGAACAGTCAACACCTCCACAGTGCTCTGCCTTATGAGGTGGCAAAGGGACTAGAGGGCAGCTTCCAGTGAAGGCAGGCCTGACCCTGGGGCCTGCCACATGGAGCTGGGTGACACAGCACAGACTCTCTTCCCTGTCCAAGTCTCAGATGTGAACAGGGATGACCACATCAGCACGAGGGGCTTCTCATGACGATGACTGAGATTGAAATTGTTGACAAACACTTCACCGTGCCCGGCACAGTCGGCCCTCTGTAAAGGTAGTTCTGTTATTTTACAAATGATGTTATTGTTAATCATCATCCAAACAACAGGGGCTGGGACAAGGTTAGTTTAGAACTGACCCAAAGAAAAGGAAAAAAAAAAAAAAGGCTCAGGAATTAGATATATTCTGCAAAAGTTCAGAGCTTTTGTCCTTCGAGCCAGTAAAGTTTTGCTTGGATCACTTATTCTGTTCCCATTTTACAGATGAAGAACTGAGGCCCAGGAAAGAGGAATGTCTTTCCTGTGTACACATAACTCGTTGGTAGCAGCCTGAATGGCAGCTGGTTGCAGTCCTGTGCTCTTTCTACCACGCCATAGCCACTCCCATTCAGCTTCTTGCTCAGTGTTCAAGAACCTCGTCGCCAGCCATATTCCCCACTCCTTCCCCAACAAGAACTCCCACCTAGCTTGGCTACTCTACTTCCTATTCATTTAAAACTTTCCATCTTTCCAGCCTCCACACCTTTGCCTGTGCTTGTTTTCCCTGCCCAGATTGCCCACTGCACCATTCACCTAAGGAAGCATTGACACCAATCTGTTCCTTTCCTCGTCTTTGGGGCCCTGGAGCTGGAGATACCCCACAGAGGGATGCCATGAGAGAATGTGAATTTTCTGGTCCTGCCAAGCTATGTGCCTCCCCCCTCCCTTCATCTCCACGAGGACTGGATAGGAAGAAACTTGGTCCACGTGGCTCCACTCACCTTCTCGCGCACGCCTGAGAGTTATGAGCAGTATAGATTACTTTAATGACAGTATTACTTCCAACTGTGTCTCTCCCATCTGTTCTTCCCCAATTACGAATGCAGAAACCCAGCATGTGTCTCCATTCTGGCAGTAGAGAATGAAATATAAGTGCTATAAAAGGGAGTATATTCTTTGAACAATACAGTTGGCACCTGGGAAGCTTGCCTTGTGTTTCAGATTCTCCTGCATCTTCCAGAGGGAGCTGGATCCTCTTTTTAGAAAATGCCACAGCGTGCTCAAATCATCCTTCCCCTTCCCTCAAGCCCAGGGGTACCAGGAAATGACAAAGCCAGCAGGATTCCGTGGGATCCAAGAGAGAGTCAGCGGGGTTTTGTGGGGCTCTTGTAGAAGTGGCTCAAACCAAGGTGACAAAAAAAAAAAAAAAAACAGAGTAAATGGGAGAGTCTATTTGCTACATGTCAGGCAAAGTAAATGGAGAGTGTTCTAATTCCCGTTTTGCATATGAGAAACCAAAGGCTCAGAAATGTTAAGTTACCTGGATAAGATTGCACAGCAAGGAATTGGAGACCTGAGTTCAAACCCAGCTCTAATAGAAAAGTTGATGTTCTTAACCGCCACGCAGCCCCCAATAAAGCAAACCCACCTCCCGAGCCCCAGCCTCAGATGAGCTGACATTCCTGCCTACATATCGTGCGGAGCCAAACCAAAGCTTGCATCTCTCACCTCTGCCTCAGCAAAAGGCAGGATTCGATGCAGAAAAGAAAATAAAGAAAGGGCAGCCAAGTCCTAGATTTCAGAAAACAAATCATTCTCTGGGTGAAATACACTTCAGGGGGAAGAAATCCCTAAATGTTTTATTAAAGGAATTCAGCAACTACAAATATTAACAGCAAGGCTATGAATTATTTAAAATTCAACTACCTAAACCAGCCTATAAATTAAACATAAGAAGTTCTTGTCAGAAAGAAAGAGGCTGGGTGAGCTCCCAGTTCTTGGCGCTACAAAGAAAGAAGGTGGACCTTGTGTTTAGTGAGCACCTACTGTGTGCTGGGTGCTATCTTCCCTCAGTTTCCAATTGAAATCTCACTGCAAGCCTAGGTAAGAGAAGAATTATCGGTTGCATTTTACAGATGCAGGAAACCAAAGGTTTGAAACAGAAAGTGATTTCTCTACACTCACAGTTAAGTAGTAGAGGAGCCGGGCTCAGCCAGTGTCTGCCTGGATTCAGAGCCATCTCTCTCCATACCAGGCTGCCTCTCGGCTGGAGGCCACATGTAGGCTTAAAAGCAGAAAGCAGAAGCCTTCAACAATCACACTGAATGCGGGATTAATGACCTCCAGATCCCAGTGCCCTGCACATCACAAAGAAGCTAAGCTCCCTGGAGTTAGAATGCCTGTGAGTTAGTCACACTGGTGTCATTTTTGTTGATGCTGCTGCTGCCACTAGTGTTGTTATTGTTGTTTCTATGCGAATTTTTACTTTGAACTAATTTTAGATTTAAAGAAAAATTACAGAGAGAGTGTCTATATCCACCTCACCTATTTTCTTCCAGTGTTGACATCTTATCTAGCATGATACATTGAGAAACCAGCATCGGTACCTTACTGTTAATGAAACTCCAGATTTTGAGTTTCACCAATCTTTCCACTAATATCCTCCTTTTGTTCCAGAATGTAATCCAAGGTACTAGACTTGCATTTAGTTTTCATGTATCCTTAGTCTTTTCTGGTCTGAGACAGTTTCTCTGCCTTCATTTGTTTGCCGTGACCTTGACAGTTGCGAGGAAAACTGGTCAGGCATTTTGTAGAATGTTCTTCAATTTGAGTCATACGATTTTCAGCAGCTGTGTGTTAATGGATACATGACCAAAACTCTCTTATCTTGCTGTGAATACCTAAAGGTGGTGAATCACGGAAAGCCCCCACTCAGGGCAAACACTCTTAGCCACCGAAATCATCATTTTATGGGATTGCCCTTCCCCTCTTATGAGTGATGCTGCTATGGAGTCATTTTGCCTGGTATACTGGAGGGCATCTGGTTGCTTTGCTATAAAATCACAGAGTCCTGGGATAAGAAGGATTGGTAGGATCATTTGATCTGACTTTCCATTGCTGCTTAAAGACCTGTTATATGGCAGATCTTCTGGCCATGAGGTGGGTCCTGCTTTATAAGGTACCCATGCCATCCTTGAACCTCTGGGACTGATCTTTCTCTACCCCACTTCCAGTCCATGGCAAGGCTCATAGGAATCCCAATCCATTCACTCTCTTACTTTGCAGAATGATGATTTCATTCCTTCTCTCCCTGCAAAACTCCAACCAGCCTCTTACCATCACCCTCTCAAAAAGCAAGATACCCTTGCTTTTTATTGCACTGAGAAAATATAAGTAATGAAAAGATTCAACTCTGGCATCTACACCCTTCTACTCTGCTTTTTCTTCTTTTATGATGGGTGCTCTCCCTGGGTCATTCTGAGTCCAGCCCCTCAAATCAGGCAAAGGTGATTTCCTGGAAGCAAAGGAAGCCTCAGCTTCAGGATCTTCTACTTCCCTGGTCTCTGCCAGTGCTGGAGGTTCCTGGGGATTGTAGAATGTTCAAGATGGGGGTGGTAATCGGGAACATTCGTATGGAAGCCTAAAAAGTAAATGACCTAAAGCAGTGTTTCTCAAGGTGGTCGTATGCAATGTCTCAAGGCATCTTTTGTTGTTACAATTTGAGAGGGAGGTGCTACTGGCACCTAATGGGTAGATGCCAGGGATGCTGTTAAATCCTACAATGCACAGGACAGTCTCCACAAAGGACTATCTGACTCACAGTGTCAATCTTCAGGGCTTGAGAAATCCTGGCTTAAAGAGATTTCAGAAGAAAGATATGTGCATCTTTAACAGACTGTTCATTTGTTATGATTTATTTTCTCATACTAAATGAATTCCATACCTCATTTTGAACTTATAACTTTGTATTCTTTTTCTTAAAGAGACCTCTACAAATTGCATCAGCTTAGGCCTCATAAAATTTGGACAACACTTGCATTCAGGCTCTGGTCCTTCTTCCTACATGGTGGGCTTTCCTCTTACAATTTACTGGATCATGCTTATTTGACCAGCTCAGGCTGCTGTCACAAAATATCAAAGACTGAGTGGGGTAAATAATAGACATTTATTTCTCACGGTTCTGGAGGCTAAAAGCCCAAGACTACAGTAGCAGCAGAGTCTGGTTCTGGAAAGGTCTCTCTTCATGGCTTGCAGATGGCCACCTTCTTGCTGCGTCCTCACATGGCAGGGAGAAAGATGGAGCTCTCTTCTTACAAGGACACTAATCCTATTGAACCAGGGCCCCACCCTTATGACCGCCTTTAACCTTAATTACTTCCTTGGAGGTCCCATCTCCAAATACAGGCACACTGGAGGTTAGGGCTTAAACATATGAATTTGGGGGAAGGGGTGCACAAACATTTAGTCCATAGTAATGCCCGTCCACACAAGCATGTTGTAAGATCTCTCCCCTTACAAAACAAAGCAAAATGCCATCCTGGAGGCCTCTGGCTCCACTCCCATTCACTGCCCTCCTTTACAGCATGAACCCTCCAAAGAGTTACCTATAATATGCACCACCTGCAATCCCTCACCTTCCTTCTGCTTTGAACCTGCTTCCACCAGCCTCCCATCCTTCCCCTGTCTCCCAGTAAGACACTAAAATTCCATTGTCAGTGTTCCAACGTCCTGCCAAATCCAATGCCCAACTCTCAGTCCTCACTCGCTAGACCCCTTATCTTATATGAAATAGCTGCTCACTCCTTCTGGAAACATTTTGTCTATTTGGCTTCTAAGACGACATTCCCTCCTGCTTCTCTGCCTACCTGGCAGGCAGCTGTTGCTGGCTCTTCCTGCCGGATCCTCCCTGTTTCCTGGCCTCTCAGTGCGGGAGGACCCCGGGGAAGCCACCCTCAGACCTGTCACTCTGGCAGTGATTTCATTCAATGCCATGGTTTTAAATGTCAGTAGCTCCAGTCCCAGCCTCCCAAACGCCTCCAGTTGGATGTCTGCGGGGCAGATCTCAAATGTACAGTGTCTGACACAGGAACTCATTATTCCCCCAACCTGCTTCTCCCGCGGTCTGTCCCCTGCTGGAAATTGTCCCAACACGTGTCCCATCCCCTCACTCAGGCCAAAAGATAGTGGTGTTATCTTGAACTAGTTCTCCCTCTCACATCCACATCCATACCTGTCTGCTGCCACCTGACAAGGCACCCATGTTGCAAACATTTCCCAACACCCTGCATCGATCCCCTGGTGCCCACGCCACCATCACTCTGGACCTGGAAGTTGTCTGCGGCCTCCCAACTGGCCTCTACTCCTCCTCTTACCGGTCTCTACCACAATCCATTGTCTACCTCCACACAAGAGCTGGACTTACCATGTTAAATTAGAAATCAGATTATGTCACCTCCTACCCAAATGCCTCCCTCCTGCTGCTGTTTTGGCACACTCAGAATGAATCCAATGTCTGCTCTAAGGCCCTTTCTGATCGAACCTCTGCCACCTCCACCACTTCCTACCGACCCTCACTCCCTGCCTTCCTCACTCCCTGCAATCCTTGGGCTGCTTGCTGTCCTTCTAGCACTCCGTGTTTAGTTTTTCTTCTGGGGCTTTTCTCTTACTCCTCCCTCCTCGGGGAATGCACTTCTCCCAGAAGTTTAAGTGGCAAGCTCCATTGCTCCACCCAGGTCTCTTGGATCTACTTCGTATGTGAATATGTCACATACATATCATCATGCATACATTACAATGATACACGCTATATATTTATGATGTAGTCAACTCTTTATACACAGCCTCCCAAACAATAAATAGTGGCTGCTCTGCACAAATGACCAGTGTGTGCCAAACACATGCTAGTCCTCACCCTGCCCTTCCCACCTCCTCTGGATAACTCATGCTTGTTGGTTCTGGCTTCCCTCTGGGGCCACACAGAACAAGGCTCTCCTTCTGCTCCCTGAGAGCCTTTAGAATAAAAAGGAAACAACCGCAATAAAAAGAGAAGGCTTTTGTATCCAGGCTAAAGACGATTATAATGACAATCACGATGAGGAGGAGGATGGAGGTGGTGGCCTTCATTTATTGGGCCAACTATATGGCAAGCCCTGTGCTAAGAATTTATAAACCATTGTACTGTTTAATACTCATAGCAGCTCTACGAGTTGGGTCTTTCCCTCCCATTTTAGAGATGAGGGGAAAGGCTGACTCAGGCAAGAATACAACTTGCCTGGGTTCACAGGACAAACAAGTGGCAGAGCTGGCACCCCTGCCCTGATCTGTTTAACCCTAAAGCCTATCTTATCTAATTTCATCTCATCATTCTTCCCCTTTCTGAAAATGTTGACTCAAATTAATTAACCTGCAGGATCTTTGGAAGCCTCAGGACCAAGGTCCACCCACACCCATAGCCCGTGTCCTGTCAGCCTGCACACCTTGTTCTGCAAACCCGCACTTCAGTTTGGAAGCTCTACAGCCAGAGGTCCATGCCTCTCACAGTGTGGGGGGCTGAGGCCAGCGGTACTCAGCTAACACCTCAGTTCCGGGTGTTCTCGAAGGCTGATCTAGTCCTGTTGCTGGGTGCGGTTGCCTCCAAATGATGCTTCCTGCAGCCTCTGGCAATGAGCAAGGCAGGACCTGTGAGGCCTTCAGCATCTTACTGAGGGAGATTTAAAGCCCAGGGAGTGGGCACTTGCCCCACCTTCTCAGTTCATGGCAGAGGACCCAGGTCCTGAAGCATGGGATGGTCCTGCCTTCCCTCTGTGCCTCTATGTCACCCTCCCTCCCCCGTCCCTCCTTTCTCCTCCTCCCTCCCCTCCTCCCTCTCCTTCCCCCCCTCCCCTCCTCCCTCCCATTCTTCACCACCTCCACCACATTTTGTTTTCTGGTTCAAATGGTAATGATCTTGCTGTTACATAGCCCCTTTCTGCCAAATAGATCCCTGTGCACGGTACAGGTGCTGGTAACAGATATTGCCCACCATCTTTCTTGCTTAATCACACTATGCCCCTGAAATGCAGCCACTTCTAGAGTGAAATATGGCCCCCATTTAGCCATGCTTAACGCCAGTGGGAGAGCCCACGAAGGCAGGCCTGCTTTTACAGATGAAGGAGCAGCAGTGTGTGCTGAGCCAGAGGTGGGAAATTTTCTTGGATTTGGGATTTGAGCAAGCTGTCACTTCTTGGAGCCTGCCTCAGAGACATTTTTGAGGGGCTATTCCTCATTCTCTGGTACCCCTTAGAGCTAGGACTGAAAACTGAAATGTTTTGGCCCTCCAAGGAGAGCCTGGGCCACAGATAACCCTGACCTCCAGGCTTCCAGCTGCAGCCAGAGAAATGCATTAGCCAGCTAATGCAGATAAGGGTAAAGGGAACTGAATCCACCTATGAACCCATCCTCTATGTTACTGAATCCACCACCTACTGTTGTTGAGCAATCAGGAAATACAAACTATGGGTTCTAATCCATGTTTTACCACTTTACAGCTGAGTGATCTACAGCAAGTCCCTTAACCTCTCTGAGTCTTAATGTCCTAATCTGCATAAAGAAAATCATAGTCCCAGCTAAAAAAGTTGTTGTGAGAGTTAGATGAGGAAATGTATGCAGTGCTCTTAATAAAGGCTGTATAATAGTTGCTGAATAAATGTTAGCAATTATTACTGTAAGTCATTAGTAGAAATAATAGAGAAATGCTAAATAAATGAAATGGAAGAATACTAAAAATATTTTAAAAGGGTGTAGATGTTTACTATATTTACAATGTTGTATTTTAATTATTATTGATATAATAATAACATAAGGCTCTTACTTCAAGGTATTTTTAGCTTCCTCCTAATCCTTTTTTTTTTTTTTCCTTTCTGGCTTCTGGCTTTCAGAGGACTTCTCACCCACATTTTTCCTTGCTTTTCTAAAAAGGATTTCAAGCATCCCATTAACTGGCTGAATGACCTTGCATAAGTCCTTCCACGTTCTGATTCTGGGCTGACATCTCTCCTTCGACCCATTTCAACTCACTTCCTGCATCCCGAGTAACCACCACATGGGAACAAGGTCCAGGCTATGTTTCCTAGAAGCTGGCAGTCGCTTGGGGTGGGAGGAGGCATATAAGCAAATCTTTCTTTTCTGCATGAAGAGGTTGGACTACAGTAACAGTGTTAAAAACGGGACTGCCCGGCCACCTTGCATGCCCCTGGGTGGGGCAGAAGAGGGAAGAGTCTGGAAGGCTGCAGGTTCTATGTTCTACCCCCATCCTGCTCCAGCCCAAAAGAACATCTTTGCTTTCTTCAGTTTCCCATGTCCAGATCCCACATAATGTAATGTTTGATTTAGAAGGTTCTGGGTTTTTTTTTTCCCTAATATTGAACAGAAAGTTTCTTCTGGCCCCTTTCTGGGTGGGCATCCCAGAATTTGCTCCCCAAGTGTGTCTGCTTTGCAATCGTCCACTCTTTTTGATCCTTTAAACGTGTGTCATTTAGTAGCTCACATGAGGCGAGTGTCCTGTCTCCCCATTAGCCTGTGAACTCCTTGGGGACAGGAGCCTTGCAGCCTTTCCTGGCTGTCTCAAGCCCCGAACATGAAGCCTGGTGCCCGCGAGGCGTCTCCCTGTGCTTGGGCAGAAATCTGCGGCTTGGGTGGTCAATAGAGAACAGGGACCCACTTCTCCTCCATGGCTGTGAAGAGCAGCAGTGAAAAGGTAAAAATGGGGGAAGAAAGCTTTGGAGAGACATAGAAAGCATTCCCCACTTGTCTGTGCAGGAAGATATGGGGTTCCTGGGCTCTTAAAGCCAAAAACAAAACTGAGGATCCACTTAGTTCTGTGCTCCCTAAACTTATCTGGGTGTCCCAAGCATCATGAATGCCGGGGGTCTATCCCAGGCCACCCAGCCTTCCTGGAAAATCCAGAAAAGCTAAATTTGAGCCTCACCTTCCAGGTTGTTATGAAGATATATTTGTCAATGTGGGAACATAAGACACACTTATTTAGTGTCTTATTATTTCAACACATAGCTTTTTAATATTTAGTCTTATTGTACCGGGTGTCTATTTGTTCTCTTGCCCCGGGCACCGTGAATGTTAGAGGCAGGCCCATCTGCTTAGGAAGACAAAGGCAAGAGCCCGAGTGGGAGGCACTGAAGGAACAGTGACCTGGCCTCTCCTGCCTGCATGCAAACACTGGCTTCTGCACTAATGAAGCGGTGGCATCTTTAAGAGGATAAAGACCGTGTGTTGGGGTGTAGCAATTGGCCGCCCTGCATTCAGGGCACGTTGCTTTCCTGGCGGATTCATCCAGCCCTCCGTCTCCTTTTTATATCCCGTGCATGTCTTGGTAAAGTGCTAAGTGTTTTGTGCCGCTACAAATGCTCCTTTTGTATCCCACCAACTCCTGCTGGTGGCTCCTTGCAGCTTACAATAGGTTGTACATGTATTTCCGCCAGGACATTTCAAAAGGAACACACGCTCTTCTGTACAGGAAAATCTGCCTCTCCACCCACCCCAGCCCCTCCAGAAGTGAAGCCCAAGATTAGCTCCCTGGGCGGTCTTTTCTGTTTCCTGAAATAGCCAAGACTCTGAGCAAGGAGGTGGAGGCAAGAGGCCCCCAAGCAGGGGGCGGAGGCGATTTCAGAAGGCCTGTCTTGTTCCTCATTCTCTGCAAAAAACAGGACCCAAGAGAAGCCTTCAGAGGGCTTGGAGGAGAGTTGGGGAGAGAGGAGAGTGTGGAAGGCATCTGGCTTGAGCCTCACAGTCTCCAAGAACTGCAAACACAGGGCTTTGACGATACCACCAAATGAAGTTGTGGAGTGTACAGTCGCAGAAACACACCGGGGGAGAGCAAGATGTTCATTACATGACTTCATCTTGAGTTTATTTTCGTCATCTTGTTTGTTATGTGTTAATCTCTTGAGATATGGAGGTGGCCCAGGCCTTTGCGCTGTAGAGAACAGACACAGATCCCACACGATAGGCGGATTAATAATAACTGACATTTCTGCAGCACTTAAGCTATGCCGAACGCCATTCTTAGTGGTTTACACGTATTAATGCATTGGATCCTTGCGATTCCAACCTTCTGAGACAGGTGATATCATTATTCCCATTTTACAGATGGGGAAACTAAGGCCCAGAGGGCTTAAGTAAATCGTCTGAGGTCTCACAGCTAGTAAGTGACATAGCCAAGACTGGTGAGCAGGCAGTCAGGCTCCAGGACGTGTCCCAACCACAACACGGTATGGCCCCTTGATCATGAACAGCCTCACTGGACTCGTGTGGTCCTGCATTCCTGCCTGCAACCTCAAGGTTATACCCCAGACTGTCTGCATCCTAAAAAGAAACTATCAAGTAGCCTATGAGACTACCTGCCCCTAGGACATCGGAGCCTGATACGGCCTTCACCCCTGATGCTCCTGCATCCTAGAGAGACATGTTTCCCAGAGTTACTCAGCTTCTGCTATATGCCAGGCACTGTGGCAGGCACTAGAGCTGCACCAGAAGCAAGGGGGTCCGAACTCCTGTCCTCACTACGTGCGGCCGAATGAGAGGGAGACTCTGGTGTGACGAGGCCAGGATGGTAGAAGGACGGGTACCCTGGGGTGCACAGCAGAAATCCTCAACTGCGGGAAGCTGAGGGAGGCTCCCGTGTGCAAATACGAATCTGAGACTCGAACCACTATCAGGCATTAGTGAGGCCAAAAGCGGAGGGGGAAAGGGTGCACGGAGTTCCTGGTGGAGACCTGGAGGCAAGTGAGAGCTGGTCCCTTCTTGGCCACCTGCTGTGCCAGTTCCCCGTGGAGCACTCACTCAGGAGCATGGGCATGACGTAGAGGTAAAGGGGTCTTTCCAGACTCCTTTCCTTTGGGGCTCAGGCCTCTGCATAGAAGGAAATGAATGCCACATACGGAACTGCAGTCTCACAGGCTGAGCTCTGTGCCTATATCGTCTCGTTTAATCCTCCCAAAGAACTTGATGTCCACAGAGAGTGTATCCAGAAAGAGGAGGAGGTGGGATTAGCACCCGGGCCGGGCCGGGATGTGTCTGAGCCTGGGCCCCTGACACCTGTGCCCTAAATTCAAACCTGCCTTCAGGGTGTGATTTAAACGCTGCCCACAGAGCCCTGACCACAGAATTCTGACTTAGGCCTGGTGTCTGGCTGTGCTCACTGCAGAGACAGCTCCATTCTCCTGGCCTTCTCTTTTTGGATGGCTTTGAGCCATTGTTGTGCCCACACACAACTGGGGCTCCTTGAAGACAGGGCGTGGGGCTGACACTCAGTGTGAGGCACCCTGAGGTCAAGGAATATGCTTGAACTTGGAGCAGATCCACCTGGGTTCCAGCCCTGGTCCCTTGACTGCTGGCTGTGAGGCTTTGGGTACATCATCCCACCTCTGTGAACCCAGGCTCCTCATCCGTAAAGGGAAACACTAACTGTGGCAGGCTGAATAACACCCCCCTACACATGTCCTAATCTCTGTAACCTGTGGATATGTCACTTGACGTGGTACAAGGGACTTCGCAGGTTTGATTAAATTAAATCAAACGTTGAGTAAGGGGGGTGATCCTGGATTATCCAGGTGGGCACAGTGTCATCACTCCTTATCCAAGGGGGCAGGAATCTCAGAGTCAGAGAGAGAAGATGTAGAATAGAAACAGAGCGCAGAGAGGAGACAAGATCTTAAACTGCTGCCTCTGAAGTTGGAGGAAGGGTCCATAAGCTAAGGAATGCAGGCAATCTTAAGAAGGTGGAGAAGAGAGGAAGCTGATTCTCCCCAGGACCCCTGGGAGGAATGCAGTCCTGTTGACAGGATTTACTTTAGCCCAGCAAAACTGATTTCAAACTGCTGGCCTCCAGAACAGTAAGGTAATAAATTCATATCGTTTTAAGCTTCTAAGTTTGTGGTGATTTGTTACAGCAGCAACAGCAAACTAATACGCTGATCCTGGCCTGTGTTGATGACTAAATGAAATGGAAAGGGCCTATGTAGTACATTGCCTGCCCAGTCAATATAAGCACTTAATATTAATAAATAATAAATAGGACTGATTTTTATTTTAAAGTTAGTTCCAGTCATTTAAAAACCACATTGGAATTAGTAGTCTGCAGATTCTATATGACAATGACTAATGTTTGAACTGAATTACTTGAGAGGACATTCGGGTTGTCTATCACTAACTCTAGAAGGTTTACACTGGGTCAGTCCTAGAACATATTCTCATCTAAGACCCAACCCACACACTCCCCTGTAACAGATGAGGAATCTCAGGAGGTCTGTTTTGTCTGAGTTCACATGACAGGTCAGAGGCAGAGCCAAAAGTAGGCCCTGGGTACCAGGCTGGAAACTACCTTATTCTTGCCATCCAACAATGTTTTTGGTCTGATATTTTTCCAGGAGAAATGCAGGCAGACATCACTGACTGTGCATTGACTCATGTGTCTAGCTCAGTTTATTAATTCATTCAACAAACGTCTGTTGAGCCTATTCTATCTCGTACTGCATTCAAATACCCCAAAGCTGCATGGCTTAAAACAACAGTCATTATTTATTTTGTTCACAAATCTACGATTTGGGCAAAGTTCGGCAAGAGTGATTCAGCAGGGATGGTTCAGCTCTGCTCTGTGTTCATCAGCTAGGGCAGTTCTCCTGAGACCCAAAGGTCAATGTTCAAGATGGCACACTCCCAGGGGCTGGCACGTCGGTACTGGCTACCAACTGGGAGCTCAGCCGAGGCTGTGGGCTAAGGCTAAATAATTTTCCAAATGGATCTCCCCATGGGCTGCTTGGGCTTCCTCACAGTATGGTGGCTGAATTCCAAGAGAGCAAAGTTGTCATGCATGGCCTTTTTATTGTATTTTGGCCTTGGAAATCACAGAGCATCATGTCTACTGCACTCTATCGGTTGAGGTCATCCTACATAATGAGCCAGATTCAAGGAGAAGGAACAGAGACCCTAATGCTTAAGGTCACATTGCAAGAAGTGCATGTGTGATGGGAGATTTGGTTTGGCCATCTTTGAAAAACACAGTGTGTCACAGATAGTCACTGTGTACTGGGTACTGTACTAGGTGTTAAGTAAACATCAGTATATAAAGGAACAATCTCTGCCAAAAAAAGAGTTTGTGTTATAGGGCAGAAGACAGACAATAACATGATGAAGAGGTAAATTATATAGTAGGTTAGATGTAATAAATGCTATAAAATCAGAGTAGGGTAAGGAGGTCAGGAATGCTCAGAATGAGGTGAGATCTGCAATTTTAAATAGGATAATCAGGGAGGGCTTCCCCAAGAATATATTAAATAACATTTGAACAAAATATTGAAGAAGCAGCAGGAATGAGCCCTGTGGATATTTTGAAAAGATCATTACAAAGACAACAATAGCAGGTCAAAGGCCCTGGGGCAGAGAATGCCTGGTGTCCCTACAGCTTTGGGAGACTGGGAGAGTAATAGGAGATGTTGTCAAAGAAGTTATAAGTTGCCAGAACCTGTAGGGCTCTTCAAAAACATTGAAGAGCCATTGGAAGGCTCTGAACAGAAGAGAAACAGTATCTACCCTAAATTTCAAAATGAATACTCTGGCTACTTTGTTGAGAATAGACTTGTATCAATCAGGGTTCTCCAGAAAAACCGAACCAATAGGAAATGCAGTCACATATTGATCAATGACAAGTATGTGTTCTGAGAAGCACATTTTTGGTGATCTTTTTGTCATTCTGCAAAACTCATAGCATGAACTTATATAAACCTACATGGTGTAGCCTACTACACACCTTGACCATATGGTATCACCTATTGCTTCTAGGCTACAAACCTGCACAGTAGGTTACTGTGCTAACTACTATAGGCAATTAACACATGGTAAGTATTTGAGTATTTAAGCATAAAAAAATACCATAAAAACATGGTATAGGCTGGGCATGGTGAGTCATGCCTGTAATCCTAGCACTTTGGGAGGCCAAGGTAGAAGGATTGCTTGTAGCCAGGAGTTTGAGACCAGCCTAGGCAACTTGGTGAGACCCATCTCTACAAAACAAAACAATAAAAATTAGCTCAGCATGGTGGTGCATGCCTATAGTCTCAGCTACTTGGGAGGCAGAGGCAGGGAAGATAGCTTGGACCCAGGAGTTTGAGGCTACAGTGAGTCGTGATTGTACCACTGGACTGCAGCCTGGGTGACAGAGCAACATTTTATCTCAAAAAAAAAAAAAAAAACGGTGGTATAAAAGATAAAAAGATGGTACCTACAATAGAGAACTTACCATGAGTGGCACTTACAGGACTGGAAGTTGCTCTGGGTGAGTCAGTGAGTGAGTGGTGAGTGAATGCAAAGTCCTTGGATGTCACTACACTCTACTGTACACTTTATAAACACTGGGCACATAGGCTTTACTAAAGTTATTAAAATATTTTTTTCTTCAATAATAAATTAACCTTAGCTTACAGTAACTTTTTACTTCATGAATGGTTTGATATTTTTAACTTTTTTGCTCTCTTGCAATAACAGCTTAAACCACAAACACATTATATAGCTGTACAAACACTTTTTCTTTATATCCTTATTCTATAAGCTTTCTTCTAGTATTAGTTTTTTTATTTTATTTTATTTTTTTACTTTTTGAACTTTTCTGTTAAAAACTACGATACAAATGCACACAGTAGCTGAGAACTACACAGGGTCAGAATAATCAGTATCACTGTTTTTCACTTCCACATCGCGTCCCACTGGAAGGTCTTCAGGGGCAATAACACAATGGAGCTGTCATCTCCTATGGTAACAGTGTCTTCTTCTGGATACCTCCCGAAGGACCTGCCTTGAGGCTGTTTTACAGTTAACTTTCTGTATATATAAGTAGAAAGAATACACTCTAACATGATTTAAAAAAAAAAACAAAACAAAACTATAGTATAGTGCATACCAGTAACATAGTAGTTTATTATCATTTTGCTGGAAGATACAGAGATGAATTCAAGCTGGGTACTGTTCTCAATGTGTTTAATGTACATCATTGTGGTCATATGGGGGGAGTTAAAGTAGAAATTGCCATAAGAATAATGCAACTTTGACACACATACACATACTGTCTGTCTGTCTCTCTCTCACACACAGACACACACACAAACACACACACACTATATCAGTAGCCAGGAAAAGTTTTTTGGAGTCAGAATTTAGGTAAAATTGCAGCCATAGGCTCATTCTGTGTTTGACTTTGGACAGATTTTTTTACATTTCTGTCTTCCTTTTCAAAAGCTCAGTTTAAAAAAAAAAAAGGAAAGAAAGAAATTCTTTGATATGGGGAAACATTTTACTCCTTGGCTAGCCAGGAGCAAGCCTATGGCAAAAATAAATAAATAAAAGCTACAGGAAAGAACCAGGCTCCCAGGTTGCCTCACAAAGTAATTGCTCCCACTTATTTCCCGTGCAGCCTGAGAACCAAAAGGAGGTGGAGGGGGAAGAAAAAGAAGAAACAGAACTTGATAGGGCGTGGTGGCTCATGCCTGTACTCCTAGCTCTGGGAGGCTGAGGCAGAAGGATCACTTGAGCTTGGGAGTTTGAGACCAGCCTGAACAAAAGTGAGGCCCCTGTGTTTACTAAAAATAGAAAAAAATTAGTGGGGTGTGGTGGCATGTACCTGTAGTCCCAGCGACTTCAGCTTGAGAGGCTGAGGCAGGAGGATTGCTTGAGCTCAGGAGTTTGAGGTTGCTGTGAGCTAGACTGACAACATGGCACTCTAGCCCGGGTGACAGAGCAAGAACCTCTCAAAAAAAAAAAAATAATAATAAAAGAGAGAAGGAAAGAGAAGGGGGATAGAAAAAGGGAGGGAGGAAGCAGGTGGGGAGAGGGATCGCTTCATTTCTCCTTGTCCTTTTTGCAGTATTAGCTAGTATAAAATGGCAGCTTCCTGCCTTGTCTATATTCTGGGTGTTGCTGCCTTGAAGAATGGATCTTACTTTTTCCTTTAAATCATTTCATAGAAGTCTATTTTTTCTCTCTGACTTGTACTTTAATTTTTAAACTTTCTGTTTCTGAGGGTTAAGCCATAGGAATATAGCTCTCAACAAGGAAAAGCCCTGAAAATGATTTCTTTCTTTGCAAACCATGCGTCACAGAGACCATAGACACCAGGAAGCCAGAAACATGGTAAACGGGGGTATCAAAACACAGAGCCCCTTGAAAATGGCAAACCCTCTCCTGTTTTGCCCTTCCATACTTTCTGAGCCTTGGTTTCTTCTTCTTTAAAATGGTGACTTGGAGGTTTAGTTTTCAGGGTTTAGTTTTCAGGTTTAGTTTCATGAGGATGAGATGGGGCCCCAGTGTGGTGCCTGGTAACTAAGGTTGCTCTGTACAGATGGTAGCTATCATGATGATCATCATTATTTGGGAGGGAGGAGTTATATGGAAAAATTAACCTAAAGAAAAATAGGATGTGGTCATGGGAACATTGGGGGAGACCACAGAATCCTACGTGGAGAACCAGCCCAGATTAAAACATGAGACTCAGACATCATCCACACCACTGTAGAAAACACCCATCTGCCCTAACACATTCTTCTGATTGGACTTAACCCCAACAGTTCTAACTCAGGGATTTGACATGTCCCTTTGACTTTGATAAAACCCCCTGGAGTTGTCACCATGGAGTGACACCTCATTAATACTCACTGACACCCACAAAGCCTGGCAAAATGGCACATTCACGTTTAGCTGAAACTTTGCTCACTTCTAACATTGACTGGCTCTGCGACTATACAGAAAACACCAAAAACCTCATTCATACTGAGTACATTCAATCAGTTTCCCCGATTCCACTGGGATTGGGCAGGAACCTCAACTTTAAATTTAATAAAGGAATAGTTCCTTAAAACAAAATTTTTAAGTATTAAAAAAAAAAAAAACAACCAAAATGTGTATGTCTTATCTTGAAGAGAGCAGAGAACAAACAGTAGGTGAAGGCACATTTATGCCCCATAAAGAAGACATTACAGGTCGCTCTATGGGCACTCAGCTTGGCGAAATCAGCCTCATGTCCATTTTGCACCTGGGGAGGCAGAGGCTCTTCACAGATAATTTATTTTCTAAGATCACTAAGTCTTTTGGACTCTATTTTCTAAACTCTTCCCGCGTTATGGGTGCCAGACTGTGTACCAGACTTTTCGAGTTTAGTTAAAAATGCATCAATTCTGCTTTTGTAAGTTAGAACAATATCCCAGACCATCCCAGCCACATTTGTCATTGCTAGTCCTGTTTTTGTCTCTGGTGTCCCTGCCCAAAAGTAGCCACTCATATAAATGTAGTTTTTATCTTTCCAGATCTTTCTGAAATAACTTCAAGTGAGTTTGTGTTGTCACTTCAGTCCTTTAAAAATACTTTTCCATATATGTAACCTAACCATGGGAAAGCTTTAGTGTGTGCATGTTTTCTTAAATGGTGTCATACTGTATATAACATTCTGCATCTTGCTTTTTTTTTTCCCATCAGCAATATTTTTTTGAACTCTAGTCATCGTGGCACATAGAGATTTAGTTCATTTCTTTTAACTGCAGGAGAACATGCCAGCATATGCATATACCAATTTTATGTTGCTGCACCCTTACTGAAGGGTATTTAGGTTGTTTTCAATGTTTTGCTACTACAAACAATGCCTCAGAGAGCACCTGGAATGTACACATCTCCACGTGGATGTGGAAGTCCTTGAAAAGCTCACAGTTAAAAGCTAACAAGTGGAATGCTCATAATAGATCATTTTTATCTGTGTGAGAAGCAGTTTCCTGAAGGGCCTCTAATCCTCAGTTCTGAGTTTGACCATCTGGTTTTCAGAGTTACTGGATGTCTTGGAGGGACTATAAAGATTTAAGTCTCACTTTTTAGGGTTAGATACTGATGCCCAGAGAGGTGCACTGACTCACCCATGCCACAGAGCACAGAGCTCGATCTTGCAGTCGGTCCTTCAGCTAGTATTCCTGCTTGCCTTGTGTCCTTCCCATCTACATTTGGGTCATGACAGAGGTCACCTGCAGCTTCCTTGGGCTGTGCCTGAATCTCTTTGCCTGGGGATATTTTTGAGGATTAGGGGGACAGGCAGTGGAGGGGGTAATGCCTTTAGGCACAACCCTCAGCATATGGTGGCCCATCTAGATGTTGGTAGAAAAAATGCCCCAGACTCCTTGCCCTTTGTGGAAAGGTTTCTGGATATATCCAATCTAGTCTCTAAGAGACCAGGACAAGATTGAGTCCCCAGTGCTCACCTGGAGGCCGACTGATTATCACATGCTCCTCTACTTTTCTCCCTTCCTTGCCCCATTTCTCTCCTTCACTTGCTTCCTGTGTGTTAGGGTGGACACATGGCAGCTACCAATACCCCAATCCCTATTCCGAGTCAGCTCACAGAACTCAATCTAACAATCTGCCTATGTCCCAGGCTCTGGGATAGGCACATAGAATACACATACAAATAATATGTCATGTTCTGTCCTTGTTAAAGGACATGCTAATGACTCAGATCTTCTGACTCCCAATGCAGTGTTTTTCGTGTTTCTTTCTTTTTTTTTTTTTTTGCCATATCATATCTGTGTATTTTATTACAATTTAATGGCACTCATCTTTTTTAATTTCATTGGTCCTCTCAGTAATCAGTCGAACTTAATGAAGTTTTATTATGATAACTTAATTCCGCTCCCTTTTTGTTTTAAAGACCTGACTAAAATATTAATCCTTAAATATCCTTAAATACACATTTTAACTGGAAATCAAGCCGCTGCCCTGATGCTCTATTGGCATCTCCATTTTTCTAATATTTATGTTTCTCCTCTCTCTGCTCTCAGCAAATGTTGATGTTTGGTTCACCCTGATCAGTATTTAGCTCTTCTGGTCAATTTATCTTATTTATTGATCTAAGCAGAAAATCAATACAGTCTTCATTTGCCGTCCTGTTTAATACAGGAGAGTTTGATTCTGTGGAAACGATGCCCAAGTTGCTAAGACCTTGATAGGACAGCAGCAGACTCCACCCAGAAAGCCCTCCAGGATCCAGTTCTGAGTCCCTTCCCCTCCCCCTGAGCTCCCACCCCTACTATTTCCACTTCTGCCCTCCTAAGAATGGAGACTGAGTCACCCCGGGTCACCTAGCCAAGCCTGGATTCCTCCACACTTACTACCATGTTTCCCTGAAAATAAGCAGGGTCTTATATTTATTTTTCCTCAAGAAGACACCCTAGGGCTTATTTCAGGGGATGTGTTATTTTTTTAAGTACAGCACAGCAATCTACATTTATTCAAATATAGTTAAGTTATCTTCTTCTGGAACACCATCATAACTCTCCAAACCCTGAATTCTATCCTGAATTTCTTGCGACTCTATTTCCTTTACAACCATTGGCCCCAATCTCTCATGTGGAGCAATAGAGCTCTCATGGGGTAGATGAGAAGGGTTGCTTGTCTTCTTACTGCTCTGCGACGAAATGCATGGGTTGTGCATATACACTGCGTAGCCACGCCCATCACTAGGTCTTATTTTCAGGGTAGGGCTTATATTGCACAAATGCTTAGAAATCCTGCTGGGGCTTATTTTATGGGTAGGTCTTATTTTCGGGGGAAACACGGTAAGTAAAAGTTGAGTATCCCTTATCTGAAATGTGTGGGACTACAAGTGTTACAGATTTAGGATATTTTTCAGATTCAGGAATATTTTCATATGTATAATGAGATATCTTGGGGATGGGACATGAGTCTAAACACAAGATATATTAATCCTTATGTTTCATATACAACATTGCCTCAAGGTAATTTTATACAATATTTTTAATAATGAAACAAAGTTTGTGTACATTGAACCATCAGAAAGCAGTAAGTGTGAAATTTTCCACTAGTGGCATCAACTTGGCACTTAAAAAGATTCAGATTTCGGAGCATTTCCGATTTCAGACTTTCAGATTAGGGCTGGTCAACCTTTACAATGAGTGTATTAAGTTTGCTTTCTGGATGCACTGGGTCTCAGAGAACTGATGCCCACTCAAAGTGCCACTTATATAAATGCACAGGGAAGTAAATAGCTTTTCAGTAATAAATAGCAAGACCAAGAGCATTTCTGAAAAACCAATTGCGTTTATATTTTAGCATCTGCTTTGGAGCCTCAAATCTCTACTCCTTGAGGAAGTTTTGGTATGAGACAGACCTTGGATTCTAATCCCCTCTCCTCTCCTAATTAACTGAGACCTTGGACAAATTATCGACATTCTTTGAACATCTGTTTACTCACCTATAAAATGAGAATATTGATAATATTGTATCAATCTCCAGGATTGTTGTCAGAATTACTGACAGTGTAGGTGAAATTCTTAGCCACCGAGTGCTGGCTCCCGTTGTTATGTGATTAGTACCATCTGACTTTTTAAATTTCTTTTTTAATTGTAATGAAAGTCATTGTCTTTTCAGAAAGAGCTGTTTACAACTACTATAGGGTATCAGTTGCCATTCACCCTATTCCTACCTACCACTTCCTTTGAAAAACAAGAATAAAGCCCAACTAAATGCTAGGTTCAGGGGCAGAAAGGAGACCCATGTGTTTTCTGTCTGGAAACTGGCAGGTAAATGTCTGGGTTATTATTTATTTATATATATTTTTTGGTATTGAGTTCTCACACTAACTTGCCTCTGTGCAGGGCTTAGCACAAAGAAAGCTCTCAGTCAGTCTTAGCTGGGAGGTGGGGAAGGCTAGTTGTGACTTTTCTGCAGATGCTCACTCAAAGGGAGTAAAAAGCAACCCCTCAGGCCATCCATGGCAAGGCAGTGCGTGTGCTAAAGGAAGAAATGCAGGTGCTCAATGGGGAACTCTAACCAAGCCTGGGGCTGGGAGTCAGACGTGGGTGTCCAGAAAAGCTTCAAGGGCTGATCTCTCTCTGTGTCCTAAAGTAAACAGGAGTTAACCTGAGGGTGGGCTTGGGGGAAGAGTAGGAAATTATGGACCTAAGTGTGGTGGTTTAAAAATGTATAGATTTGGCCTCTTGGGTAAGCAGAAGTAATTACTAAGGTAATACTAAGAGAGAAGAGCCAGAGGGAGAGATGCTGGGGTAGGGAATGTTACTAACAGCAAGAAATAGCAACAATCTGTCTTACTGGGTACTCACCCATGACAGGCACCTGTTAAGGACCCTGCCACTTTATCTTATAGAATTCAAACAAAAACGAGTAAAGGCAGGTTCTATTAGCATCCCAATTTACGATGGGAGGACTGAGCCTGGAAGAGACAGTGACTTGCCCCAGGTCACCTAGTTCAGCAGTTCTCCAACCTTTTCGGCACCAGGTACCGGCTTCAAGGAAGGGACAGTAGAGGCAGGGGCGGGGTTGGGTGGGCACGGAGCTCTGCGTGCGGGGGTTGGGGGCTACAAACTTAGGAAGACAGTGGAGCCAGAACAGAATTACATCTAGAGCTCCCCTGCTTTGTGAGCAGAACCCTACACACCTGCAGTCCTGTCATCAGGGCATTAACGCTTGAGAAAAAGTTGCAACAACCTAATGTTCCTGTAACAGGAGACTGGATCACTTAATCGGGCGACTTTGAAACAGAATATAAAATGGAGCCATGAAAATCATGTGTTTGAAAAGGGAAAAAGTGTCCCAAATGTCCTTGGAATAATGTTAAGGAAAAAAAAAAAAGAAGAAGAGGAATACAAATGTATATGCATAGTATGATTCTAAAGTGGGTGTATGTAAATGCTTATGCGAATGTGTGTGTATGTGGCATGTACGCTTCATAGACATTGCAGATATTTCAATGGGTAAAGCAGATAAAAACTTATTTCCTTGCATAATTTATATTCTGCATTGGAAAAAGCAGAATATAAATAATAACTGTAATAAATTATTTTAGGTGTCAGGAGATTGAGAGTGCTAGAAGATGGAGAAGGGGGTGGAGGTGCAATGGCTATGGGGTAGGGTTGCCAGATAAAACACTGAGTGCCCAGTTGAATTTGAATTTCAGGCAAATAACGAATAATTGGAATATCGGGGACGTGTTTATTCCACATAAATATATGCATTATTTATCTAATATCCAAATTTAATTGAATGTCCTGTTATTTTTACTTGGTAAATCTGGCAACCCTAATGTTGGGTGGGCATCCGGTGACATTGAGCAGGTGACATTTCAGCCTTGAGGCTATCTGGGGAAAGAGCATTCACACTTGGATCAAAGGGAGCAAAATAAGAATAGTAGTGTTCTCTGGGCAGAGGGATTAACAGATTTGTTTTTCTTTTTTCAGTGTTGTTTAAATACCTTACAGCAGCAATGTATTACTTTTAGAATAAAAAAAAATAGATTAAAAGTCAGTGAGCTAGATACTGTGTAGTGAGGTCTGACTGGGACCAACACAGCTTCATCCGCCTTTGCTCTTCTGCTCTTACTCGTTCATTCTCAGAGCTTCGGGCAAACCAGGCTCCCAGCCACACCCCGCCCCCCTTTAACCTGCCCTCTCTCTTTTCCTCAACAGATCATCAGCCTTCAAACCACTGTACCTTAAGTGTTGGCATGTAAAGCAAGCGCCTGCACCACAAAGCCATCCCTCAGATAGGATGCTGTTACCGTGGGCATGGCTTTCTGACAGATGAAGGCTTCTTTCCCAACTAATTTATTTTAAACAGCAACTGCTTGGGGAAGATACATTAGACTGGATCAAGAATTATATGTGAAGAGTTGGAAAAAGTGAGCTTTACTGAAACAAAAGAGTGAGCAAGAACAATATTTCTAAATTTATTTATGATTATACTAATAGGTGATTTTATAATAAATAGTATGGTTATTACTAAAGTAATAAATTAAATACCGTAATTAGATACGTCGCTGGTTCATTTGTATTTCTAAGCAAAATTTATATATTCAGGCAGATCAAATAAGTCTTAAAATCTTCTCAGGAATATGAGTGGTGGGTTGCCTTATATTCAGGGCTATGTGGGGAGGGCTGGCTACACGCTCTAAGCATTACAGCCTTTCCATCTTAGCTGTTACAATAAATGATAGCTTATATGCCTCGAATACTTACAATGCAACCAGTTCTAAATGCTTTCTTTGTATTAATTCATTTTATCCTGACAACAACCCCATGAGGATGGTGTTATTGTTACTCCTGTGAGCTTAGGCAGTCTGGCTCCAGAGCTTGGGCTTAAAATATACATAAAATTTGTATCATGGAAAATGTCAAGCATATACAAAAGTGGAAAGAACAGTACAGTGGGGTGCCATGTGCCTATTACCCAGCTAGAATCACCTCACCTCATGGCCCGGAGACCAAATGTTAATAAGGTGACACTGTCTGACTCATCAAAGCCCATTGTCATAGAGCCTGCCTACATGCCCATCCCAGATTCTACACTTGCAGGCTGGGAGATTTTATGCATGGCCCCGTGGGTGCCGTGCTAGGTAACATTCTTGCTACTTCACATTGTTGTGGTAAGACAGAACCTAGTAAGTGTCCTAGCTCACTATTTGACACATAGTAAACACTTGGTAAACATTATTATCCAATTAATGCTCATCTTCCCCACTCTCACGGAAGCTGCCAAAGGGCTGCCGCACACCAACAAACCCAGTGGCAGGCATTCAGTAAATGTCAGTGGAGTAAACAAAAGCGAAATGTCTTGCGCCTCAGCCCGAAAGCTCCAGCACATATGGCTGGCTGATTATCTTTCAACAGAGAAATTTTCCTGCCCAAGTTAATAGTTAGCACTACTCAAAACCTTTTCAAAACACAAACAGTCTTCAAGAGAAATTGTATACTAATGCAAATGTCAAGGTACCTCTGGCTACTGTTAGCAAAATAAACTGAACAATGAATACGTTAGCTACATCAATGCCAGGCATTTGTGTTCTAAGAACTTTGCTTTCATGACTCTCTGCAGAATTATTTCTAGATGAACTGGAATTGCCTTGTTTATGTGAAGCTTAGCGGAGAGCTGAATTCTTCCTATGCCCACCTCGGGGCCACTGGCACCCAAGGACATGTGAGGCCAAGCATAGGAATAGAATCACTGATAAGATCAATGATACATTGATACATTAATATCCCATCTCTACCACTTACCAGCCCGGAATGGGCCATTTCTCTTCTTGGAGTTGCTGTTACCCTATGTATAAAAGGGAAATGCAAATAGCAGTCATGAGGCTCATTATGGGATTGAATGAGATAACATTAGAAATTTCTTTCCCCTCCAGAGAGTTTTAGACATGTTAACTTCTGTTATCTCATGTCTTCCTTAGCAGCAGTGCCATTAATATATCCCCATCTTTCAAACAAGAAAACTGAGGCTCACAGAGATTAAGTGACTTACTCAGAATGACACAGCTTTGACAGGGGACTTATTATAATTTCAAATTCTGAGTGCCCAAAGCCCATTTTATAGCTAAGTGCTTACATGTCATTTATTTAAATGTGTGTGTGATTGGGGGGGCAATGAATGGAATTCTCTTGTGTTCTCTGCATGGAGTTGAGATGTCTACAATGCTGAGGAGAGTGGGTTCTCTTGATTGTATCATACAGTAACCAGAAGATTTCCTTTTACTACCATGCTGAGCTGTTGCTAGCAATTTGAAATGTTTATGTGAGTCCCAGGCAGCCGATCATCTGGGTGGCAGGTGCAGTTAGAAACATGGAATAAGGAAAGAGTTTATTTATAAATGGCCAGATGAATCCCCAAAATGAACTTGTCAGTCAACCCAAGAAATGTAACTGTGAAGGAACAGGAAATTAATGATTGTCCCCGTTGGCATAGACAGGCACTCCAATACTGGGGTATGATTTGCTGGCTGTCAGCACATTTCTCATTCCCTCTGCCTTGTTGCCAGTTATTTCTGTCAATAGGAACTCAGTTCAATACCTCGGAAATGTTGATCAATAAACTCAGTGCTTGCTGATTGAAATTAACTTTAGCATTATCTGGAAAAGGAGGAGGAGAGAACTGGATTCCTTCCCCTCCATCCTTCCCTCCCTTCCTTTCCTTCCTTTCCTTCCTCCCTTTCATTACACCAGCCACTCATCAAACCCCGTGTGGATCCCTGAAATGCACAAATAAATGAGAAGGACGAACCTCCTGAGCAAACAACATACCCCTGTGTGGTAGATCTGCCTAATAGGGATGGATCCGGTAGCCAGGGAGGTGGCCAGGCTGGTGACAGTTCTGCCTGAGTGGTGTGGCAGAGGGAGGAGGTGATGACCAAGCTGGGCCATGGAACATATTCAGAGAGATAGTGATGAGAAATGGCAAGCCATTCTGCTCCCTCTTGCATTATTTCCTCCTCTCTTTTCTTTTGCTGCCTCCTCTTCCTCAAGAATGAGCCTCTGGTAGATTTTAACACTGTCCTCCTTTGGGACAGGAGAGAGAAAAATATGAATAATGTAATATCACAATATATAACTGCATATCACATGGGAATAATTTATTGAGCATCTACACTGTGCCAATAAAACCATTGGAAGGTCCCAGAGGGCAATATGTTATAACTGGCTGTATCTACACTGCTGTGTCTGGTATGCCTGCACATAGTAGGCACTTACTGAATGCCTTTATTTTAGAGTGATGGTCAGATACTTTATATATGTTACTGCTGATCTCCTGATACAGCAAAGATAGATATTATTGATACTAGTTCTTCCAGAATGAGTGGATATGCACTGTTACCTGTGCATGGTGGTCAGCATTCTCCTTTTAAAATGTAAATCAGATCATTGCACTCTTTGTCCAAAACCCTCCAGTGCCTTTGCATTGTATGTGCCTTTGCCTATAGTAAAACCCAAAGTCCCCATTGTCACTTCGAAGAGCCCCTGTGATCTGGACCCTACTGCTCTGTGAAGGGCCACCCCCACTCCTGCCTCAGGACTTTTGCATCTGCTGGTGTCTCTGCTTCTAACATGCTTTTTCCAGGCTGGTTGTTTCTGGCACTTCCTTCCCGCCTCTGCTCAAAAGCCACTTCTTTGGGGCATCGTCCCCCAAATCTGAAACAGCATGGCCCTTCCCGCAATGGATCCCTAGCTCAGCCCTCTTTTCCTTCACTTGTCACTCTCTGACTTTACATGATGTATTTATACATGTGTTTATGTCTGATTCCCCTCTCTCACCTCGCTGGCACTCAGTAATCATTGAATGTGGGATGTAAGTTTATTTATATGCTTGTCTAAATTTAATCTTTTCAGCAACCTTATGAAATAGGCATAGTACCCCCATATTCAAGTAGGAAACTTAGAACATAATTAACAATAACAACATCAAGAGCAGCAATTAATTGAGCACTTGTTCTATGCCAAACACGGTGCTAATTGCTCTGCATTTATTATCCCATTTGATTATCCCCATGACCCTACACCATGATGATCTTATCAAGGCCTTCCCTGACCACCTTACTTAACCAGGACACTTCACAGCTCTCCTAACCCCCTTCTGTCATAGTCACTATTTAACCCTTAAGCCACATAACTCTTTAATCCTTGTTCATTGGCTTGATATCTGACTCCCTCCTAGAATTACATGCATGAGGGAAAGGCCTGTTTTTTTTTTTTTTAATTTTTTTTCGGCATATTATGAGGGTACAGATTTTAAGGTTTCAATAAATGCCCATTCTCCCCTCCCCCCACAAGTCTGAGTCTCCAGCATGACCATCCCCCAGATGGTGCACATCTCACTCATTATGTATGTATGTATATACCCGCCCCCCTCCCCCCTGCCCAATACCCTATTACTGTAGTACCTATGTGTCCACTTAGGTGCTGCTCAGTTAATACCAGTTTGCTGGTGAGGGGAAAGGCCTGTTTTACACACAGCTGCCTTCAGTATACCTAGAACAGTGCTGGACATGTAATAGATGCTCAGTAAACATCTTTTTTCCCATTCCTATAATGCCAAATTGTATCCCCACCAAAAAAGGGGAGAAAATGCAGGCACAGTCAGTTCTCCCACATTGCTTGTGCACAGTCTGCATTTGAGGTACTTCACAGACGAGAATTTCCTCCCTCAAATCTTTCTTTCCCAGCCCCCAAGCAGGTCAAATGGTGGCCTTGGTAGCCACAGTGGCACATCTGTAATCCCAGCACTTTGGGAGGCCAAGGCAGGAGGATCGTTAAGGCAGGCATTTGAGATGAGCCTAAGTAACATAGCAAGACCCTGTTTCTATAAATATTTTTAAAAAATTAGCCAGATGTGATGGCACATACCTGTAGTCCCAGCTACTGGGGAGACTGAGGCAGGAGGATCACTTGAGCCCAGGAATTTGAGGTAAAAGTGAGCTTTGATCAAGCTGCTACAGTCCAGCCTGAGTGACAGAGTAAGGCCCTCTCACTCTTTAAAAAATAAAAAATGAAAAGAAAATGTTCTTGTCTAGAATGAGACTGGCAGAGCTGTGGGCAGATAATTACGTCTTTCCTGGGGCTGTAGATCCTACAGTGAGTCTGTAGCCAGAACTAGCCTTTCTTGCAGCCTGATGTTGCAAGTCCTAATAGACCCTTAAGAAGTAGAGGTGCAGGATTAAGCCTGGAAACGGAGTCCTTGGCTCCCCATCTTCCCTGGATAGTGTCACCACAGGAAGCCCACTCACCCCTTTGGCATGAAGAAAAGACTAATTTTCCTTGTTTTCCTGCACAAACCTAAACCTCGTGATAGTACCTAAATGGCAGTAGTAGGCATTTGATAGATATTTGATAAATGACTGACTGACTGAATGGATATACTTTGAAATGAGTGAGCTCATTGAAAATAGAGAAATTGAGGCTCAGAAAAGGGAAGTGCTGTGGGCTGAATTGTGTCCCCTTAAAATTCATATGTTGAAGTTTTTTTTGTTTGTTTTTGTTTTGTTTTTATTTTATTTTATTTTTTTGCCATATTATGGGGGTACAGATTTTAAGGTTTCAATAAATGGCCTTTCCCCCCTTCCCCCACAAGTCTGAGTTTCCAGCATGACCATCCCCCAGATGGTGTACATCTCACTCATTATGTATGTATATACCCGCCCCCCTCCCCCCTGCCCAATACCCTATTACTGTAGTACTTATGTGTCCACTTAGGTGCTGCTCAGTTAATACCAGTTTGCTGGTGAGTATATGTGGTGCTTGTTTTTCCATTCTTGGGATACTTCACTTAGTAGTATGGGTTCCAGCTCTAACCAGGAAAATAT
>VSMD01137814.1:0-43833 GCA_008750895.1 Mirza zaza | reverse complement strand
CCCATAGGTAGGTGCCATGGAAAACAAAAATTAAAAAGATGTGACACTTGCTTTCTAATAACTACTGCAGGAGGTAAAAGGTGGAAAAGGAGTTCTAATAATATGCTAGGAGAGTTTAGGAACTTCTGCTTCCAGGTATGGAGGAACTTGTACCCACCTAGTCTTCTATACGATTACTATTTTTTTTTTTATCTGCTATAGCACGGTGCCACAAACTGAGTAGCTTAAAACAACAGAATGTATTGTCTCGCAGTTCTGGAAACCAGAAGTCTGAAATCAAAGTATTGGCAGGGCCATGCCCCTCTGAAACCTGGGAGGAAATCTTTCTTTGCCTGTTATTCTGGGAGTTTGCTGGCAATTTTTCACATTCCTTGGATTGCAGCCTTTGTCATCACATGGCATTTCCCTGTGTGTCTCTGCCTTCACACGGCTATCTTCTTAGATGGACATCAGCTAGATTAGGAGTGGACAGTATGCCAGTTATGACCTCATCTTAACTAGTCACATCTGCAATGACCCTAGTTCCGAATAAAGTTACATTCTGAGATACTGGGGGTTGATAAGCCAACATAGTTTTTTCTGAGGGAACACAATTCAACCCATTCCACACTCCAGTCATAAACAACTAGAAAACTAGACGATATATATGAAACAATTGTTTTCTAATATTGGACAATAGACAGTGCAAGACTGTGATCCATGAAAGAAAGGAAACAAATGAGGTGAGCCCTGTGATTATTAGTTTTCTGCCTGGCACTTTCTGGGTTGTGCTGTGCAGGAGGAAAAATCCAAGCAGGGCATGGCGCCCTTAAATTCTTACTGAGCTGAGATTACAGCCCAGAGAGGAGGGGGCAATGCACAGAAAGAGCGCCAGAAATTTTCACAGGATTCTCCCTGAGTCTTTGGCTAAATACTAACCTGGTGTACATAGGGTGAAACCCCACAATGCTGGGCAAAGACTAAATCTGGGGAATTAAGAACTACTGGGGACTATAGTATGAGTAATTACTAAAGCATGCTCAATGCCAAGAGGTGTACAGATCTGACCAATCAGAATAGCTTTATTGAATACCTGGTATATTTAATAGACACCCCAGAAAGCCCATACCTTAGAATAGGACTCAAATAGCATAGAATAAGGCTATTCTACATTAACCCTAACAAACCTTAAAACAAACTTTTAAAGGCAAAAGCAAGCAAGTTGATCTGCAAGTAAATTACCTACTAAAATAAAGCTCAACAAGCTTTGAAAGAATAAGATCCATACAACCAAAAAATGTGACATTCATAATGTTGAGCATCCAGTCAAAAATTATTGGATATGCTAAGAAGCTAGAAAATGTGTTTATGTTCAGCAGTAGTAATCAGTCTATAGAAAACAACCCAGAAATGGCAAACATGATAGAATTAGAAGAATAGGACTTTAAAATAGCTATTATAAATATGTTTAAAGATTTAAAGTAACAATATAGACTGCTTAAAACCAATGATTAAAAGAAAAACTTAAAAGCAGCCAGAGAATAAAAGATACACTATGTACAAAGGAACAAAGTTAAAAGTGGCAGCAGTCATCATTAGAACCAATTTAGGCACCAACTGTGGAGCAACAATGAGATGGTGTGGATGTTTGGCCCCTCCCAAGCTTGTGTTGAAATTTGATCCTGGTGTTGGAGGTGGAGCCAGGTGGGAGTTGTTGGGTGATGAGGACAGATCCCTCATGAATGGGTTGATACCCTCCCCGATAGTGAGTGAGTTCTCACTTATTAGTTCACGTGACAGCTGGTTATTTAAGACAGCCTAGTACCACCTCCCTGTCTTGCCACATGACATACCTGCTCCCCCCCCTTCACCTTCCATCTTGATTGGAAGCCCCTGAAGCCCTCACCAGAAGCAGCTGCTGATGCCAAGCTGGTACAGCCTGCAGAACCGTGAGCCAACTAACGCCTTTTCTTTATAAATTACCCACCCTCAGGTATTTCCTTTACAGCAATGCAAAATAGACTATCACAAACATTTATAAGTACTTAATAATAAAAAAGGACCCTGTCAACCTAGTACTCTATAACCAGTGAAAATATCTTTCAAAAACATCGGCACGGGCTGGGAGAGACGGCTCCCACCTGTAATCCTAGCACTCTGGAAGCCCGAGGGGGACAGATCCTTTGAGCTCAGGACTTCGAGATCAGCCTGAGCAAGAGCGAGACCCCATCTCTACTAAAAAATAGAAAAAATTAGCTGGGCATGGTGGTGCATGCCTGTAGTCCCAGCTACTCGGAAGACTGAGGCAGGAGGATGGCTTGAGCCCAGGAGGTTGAGGTTGCTGTGAGCTAGGCTGACGCCACGGCACTCACTCTAATCTGGGCAACAGAGTAAGACTCTGTCTCAAAAAAAAAAAAAAAAAAATAGGCCCAATAAACTTCTCAGACAAACAAAAACTAAAATAATTTATCACCAGGAGACACACACTATAAGAAATATGAAAGGGTGTTTTTCAGTCTTTCAGGCAAAATGAAAAACGTCCAGATGAAGTTGGCAAGCCATCTCTCCGGAGGAGGAGGATGATAAAAAGGAAAAAGGAAAAACCTGGATTTATAGTATTGGACAATGTCATGGATATAAATTTTCCCACCATGGCTAAGTTAAAGCTAACAACAGTTTAATAACTAGCTCAAAACATTCCTGAATATTTAACAATTGGGTCTCATGAGCTGGTACTAGCTACAGAATATTACAGATATAATACCAATATAAATATGTGATAAATATAGGATCAATAGTTTCTATTATTTTTAAAATCTCTTAAAAGTAATTGATTTTCTAATTACAGCTAAAATGAAGGGACAAAATATATAAAGCAACAGTTTTCAAGACAGTAGACATCAAAAAAAAAATTAGATTTATAATTACCCATGCTTATCCCTAGAGAGAATTCCAGGCCATGGAGCACAGAGGGAAATTCAGGGGAAAACCAAGAAAAGCCTTGAGTTGAAGAGCCACAGCTTAGAGTTCATGGAGAATAAGGCAAGTAGAGTTCACAGAGCAGAGTATGAGAAAGGAGAGAAGTGCACAAAGAGAGAACTGAGATCTTTAGAGACCCCACCTTTAGTATTCAGTAAAGTATTAACCAGAGCATGAATGCAAGGAAACTATCTGAGAATGGGAAAATAACTACATAAAAGGATTAAAGGAAATAGTAACTGGATTTCACATACGGCCAGGAAGAGTGGATAGTCTCGCCAGCCAGACTCAAAAGCCTTAAAATCCACTGAGCACTGGGAAGAGAGCTCAGAAGTATTTGGACTCAGAGGTGGAGAATAATTATCCCTAAACTAAATGCTCTTCTACTGCCACCTAACAAATCTTCAAAGGCAGTCATGAAAGGATAAGATTATTTCAAGAAACTTAACTGTGTTCTAAAACAGAGCTCAAGAATATTTATAGAAATATAAAAAGTTCAACACAAAAGTAAAACTCAATGTGTGGAATGAAATAAAAAATTACCATCCGTGCAAAAAAGCAGAAAATACAATTTATGATGAGGATAAAAACAAATCAAATAAAACTGACTCAGAACTGACACAGATTAGAATTAGAAAGAAAATACATTGAGACAGTTTTTTTTTTTTTTAATTTCAGAATATTATGGGGCCACAAACATTTTGGTTACATATAATGCTTTTGCCTCACCCAAGCCAGGGCTACAAGCTTGGCCTTCCCCCATACAGTGCTCTCTGCACCCATTACTTTTGAGATTACCACCCACACTCCCCCTTCCACCTGACCAGCACCCAGTGAATATTACTACCATGTGAGCACTTTAGTATTGATCAGTTAGTACCAATTTGATGGTGATTCATTAAGACAGTTCTTATAACTTTATCTGTATGTTCAAGAAGCTAGAGGAAAGATTGAATACATTAAGTACAGATATAGAAAGTATAAAAAAGTCTCAAACTTCTGGAGCTGAAAACTACAATACCTGAGATGAAAATATATTGGATGAGATTAATGGTAGATTATATCATTCAGAAGAAAATATTAATAAACCATGAAAACATAGCAAAAAAGGTAAACCACAATGAAGTACAGAGAAAAAAATAATTTTTGACAGTAAACAGATCATCAATTATTATAGGATAACTTCAAATGAACTAATGTAATTGGTGTTTTAAAAGAAGAGAAGAGAGATTGGAAGAAAGAAACTATAACTAGAAGAAACCATGACTGAAAAATGTAATAAAACTATGTAAACTATGTAAAACTATGTAATAAAACTCTAAACCCACATATATATCCAAGAAGCTTGACAAAACCCAAGTATATATACAACAAAAAAACACCAAAAAAATATCATAATCAAATTGCTCAAAACTAGTGTTAAATAGAATTTTTTTTTTTTTTGAGACAGAGTCTTACTCTGTTACCTGGGGCTAGAGTGCCATGGCATCAGCCTAGCTCACAGCAACCTCAAACTCCTGGGCTCAAGCAATCCTTCTGCCTCAGCCTCCCAAGTAGCTGGGACTATAAGCATGAGCCACCATGCCTGGCTAGTTTTTTCTATATATTTTTAGTTGGCCAATTAATTTCTTTCTATTTTTAGTAGAGATGGGGTCTTGCTCTTGCTCAGGCTGGTTTCAACTCCTGACCTTGAGCAGTCCTCCCGCCTCGGCCTCCCTGAGTGCTAGGATTACAGGTGTGAACCACTGCACCCAGCCTGAACAGAAAATTTTAAAAGCAGCCAGAGAATAAAGACATGTTTTGTACAGTGGAACAAGATAAGAAGGACAGATTTCTTGATAAAAACAAAGCAAGTGAGAACACACTAGAGCAACATCTTTAAGATACTGAAAGAAAAATATTGTCTTTTTGATAGTAGACATCTTAACAGGTGTGAGGTAATATTTAATTGTGGTTTTGATTTGCATTGCCATTGTGATTCATGATGTTGAACACATTTTCATATATCATTTAGCCATTTAAGTGTCTTTAGAAAAATATCTAATCACCATAAAAGATGACTAGTGATGCTGAGTACCTTTTTCTATACCTATTAGCCATTTGCATGTCTTCTTTGGAAAACTGGAAAAATGTATATTCTTTGGAAACAGGTCCTCTGCCCATTTTTGAATTGAGTTACTTGGTATTTTGCTTTTGATTTGCATAAGTTCCTCAAATATTTTGGATTTTAACCCCTATTAGAAATATGGTTTGCTAATATTTTCTTTCATTCCATGGGTTATTCTTTCATTTTGTTGATGGCTTCTTTTGTGACACAAAGCTTTTTTTAGTTTAATGTAGTACTATTTGTTTATTTTTGCTTTTATTGTCTTTTCTTTTGTTGTCAAAACCAAAATATTATTGCCAAAATCAATGCCATGTTTTTTCTATATTTTCTTCCAGGAGTTTTATAGTTTCAGGTCTTACATTTAAATATTTAATCCATTTGGAGTTGATTTTTATGTATGGTGTGTGATAAATGGCAAATTTCATTTTTTGTATATGAATATCCAGTTTTCCCAACACCATTTATTGAAAAGGCTATCCTTTCCACGTTGTGTATTCTTGGTGCCTTTGCCAAAGACGAGTTGGTCATACATGTGTGGGTTTATTTCTAAGTTTTCTATTCTGTTCCATTGTTTTATGCCCATTCCATACTGTTTTGGTTACTATAGTTTTATAGTATAATTTGAAATTAGGAAGTGTGATGTTTTCAGCTTTGTTCTTCTTTCTCAATGTTGCTTTAGCTATTCAAGGTCTTTTGTGGTCCCATATGAATTTTAGATTTTTTTTTCAATTTCTGTGAAAAAAAATGCTTTTGGAAATTTGATAGAGATTGCATTGAATCTGTAGATCACTTTGGGTAGTATGGACATTTTGACAATATTGATTCTTCCAATCCATGAACATGGGGTATCTTTCCATTTATTTTTATCATCTTCAATTTTTTTCATCAATGTTTTATAGTTTTCATTGTACAGATCTTTCACCTTCTTGATTGAATTTATTCCTAAGTATCTTATTTTAATGCTTTGTAAATGGGATCATTTTCTTAATTTCTTTTCAGATAGTTCATTGTTAGTATATGTAAATGAAACTGAATTTTGTATGTTGGTTTTGTATCCACCAGCTTTCATAAATTTGTTTATTAGTTCTGACAGTTTTTTGGTAGAGTCCTTAGGGTTTTATATATATTTAAGGTAATGTATTCTGCAAACAGAAATAGTCTTACTTCTTTTGTTCTGATTTGGACATCTTTTATTTCTTTTCTTGCCTAATTGCTCAGCTAGGACATCCAGTACTATGTGGAATAGAGGTGGAAGGAGTGGGCATCCTTGTCTTGATCTTAATCTTAAAGGAAAAGCTTTCAACTTTTCACTTTTAAGTATGATGTCAGTTGTGGGCTTGTAAAATATGGTCTTTATTATGTTGAAGTACATTCTGTCTAATACCTAATTTGTTGAGAGTTTTTACCATGAACGAACATCAAATTCTGTCAAATGCCTTTTTTTGGTATCTATTGAGATGATCATATGATGTTGTTCTTCATTGTTGAGGATTTTTACAGCTATGTTCATCAGGGGTACTGGCCTGTAATTTTATTTTCTTGTAGTATCCTTGTCTGCCTTTGCTGTCAGAGTAACACTGGCTTCAAAAAATGAGTTTGAAAGTACTCCATCTTCTTAAATTTTGGGAGAGAGTTTGAGAAGGGTTAGTACAAGTTCTTCTTTAAATGTTTACTAGAATCCAGCAGTAAAGCCATCAGGTCGATTCTTTGATGACGGACTTTTTATTACTAATTCAATTTTTTTACTCATTCTTGGTCTGTTCATTTTTTGTTTATGATTCAGTCTTGGCAGGTTTTATGTTTCTAGTAATTTGCTCATTTTTTCTAGGTTATCCAATTTGTGTATAATTGTTCATAGTAGTCTCATGATCCTTTGTATTTATGTGGTATCAGCTATAATGTCTTCACTTTCATTTCTGATTTTATTTAAAAATAATAGAATAAAATATGAGTTACAGTCTCTCCTCCAGCCCGTGGAATTAGAAATCAATACAGAAAAATCTGGAAAATCTCCAAATATTTGGAAACTAAATACACACAAATTAACTACACATAGGTCAAACAACAAATCAAATGAGGAATTATAAAGTATTTTGAAGTAAAAAAAGAATAAAAACATAATATATCAAAATTTGTGGGATGCTGCTAAATCAGTACATAGAAAGGAAATTATAGCACTAAAATTCCTGTATTAGTTTATAGTAAAGGATTAACTTTGTCCAAAGAAAGTTTTGGTCCTTCCTTTTGTCTAGGCTTCTACATAGTATCCTCTAAGTCCTTGGAATTCCCTGCCTAATGAAAATAACTTTATTTACCTAGGGAGCTTGAGTAACACAGATGGTCTATGGTAAAAATGATTTCTGGTGGGAACCTTGAGCCACATGATGTATTAATGTGTCTATCCCCCAGTAAAATACTCTGGACCAACCTCTCATAAAAACTCTGGATACAAGGCTCAGGTGAACTTCCTGGGTTGTCAATACTTCATGCATATTGTCACACATCATTGCTGTGGGAAATAAATGCTGACTGATCAACTCTACTGGGGCCCACTGGAAGCTATATGCCTGGTCTCTCCTACACCCTGCCTCTTCCCTTTACCATCTTTAATCTGTATTTTTTTTCACTGTAATAAACTGTAGCTGTGAATATAGTGACTTTTTAAAATTCTGTGAGTCCTTCTAGCAAATCGTTAACCATGAGGTTGGTTTGGGGGACTTCCTAAAATTGTGACTAGAAAACAAAAATTCTCAAATCAATGACCTCAGATTCTACTTTAAGAAACCAGAAAAAGAAGAGAACATTAAACCTAAAGTAAGCTAAAGAAAGAAAGTAATAAATATCAGAGAAGAAAGCAATAAAATAGAGAACAGAAAACCAATAGGAAAAAATCAAAGAAAGCAAAAGTTTGTTATCTGAGATCAATAAAATTGATACAAATCTAGCAGACTAATCAGAAAAAAAAGAGAGAAAATACAAATTACTCATATCATGAATTAAAGAGTGGGCATTGCTACGAATTCTATAGGTATCAAAAGGATATTAAAGAAATATTATGAACAACTTTATGCCAATAAATTAAAACAAAATGAAGAATCCAAAAATAGATCCACACACATTTCAACAACTGACTTTCAATAAAGCTGAGAAGGCAGTTCATCAGAGAAAAAATAATTTTTAAGTAAGTGGTTCTGGAGCAATTAACTAGCCATATGCAAAATGACAGCAGTAATAATAATGAATCTCAATACTTATCGCATACCACCTTTACAAATGTACTCAAAATGGATCATAAGTCTAAATTGATGTGCTAAAACTATAAATGTTTGAGTAAAAAACATGAGAGAAAACTTTAGTAACCTTGGACTTGTTAGAGATTCTTAAGCAGAACACAAAAAGTATAAACCATAAATGAATTTCATCAACATCTTAAACTTGACATTTAAAAGACACTATTGAATAAATGAAAAGACAAGCCACACTCTGGGAGGCCAAGGCAGGAGGATCATTTGAACTCAGGAGTTCGAGACTAGCCTGAGCAAGAGCGAAACCCTGTCTCTACTAAAAAAAAAAAAAAAAAATTAGCTGGAGAACTAAAAAATATATATGTATAAAAAGAATTAGCTGGGCATGGTGGCACATGCCTGTAGTCCCAGCTACTCAGGAGGCTGAGGCAGGAGGATCTCTTGAGCCCACGAGTTTGAGGTTTCTGTGAGCTAGGCTGACGCTATGGTACTCTAGCCCAGGCAACAGAGTGAGACTCTGTCTCAAAAAAAAAAAAAAAAGGACAAGCCACAGAGTAGGAAAAAATATTTACAAAGGATATATCTAATAAAAAATTGTACCTAGAATATGAAAGAATTCTGAAATTCAACATTAGGCAGACAAACAACGTGATGAAAAAATATACAAAAGATTAGAATAGACACTTTACCTGAAAAGATATAAGGATGTCAAATATGCACATGAAAATGTGTCCATCATCAGTAGTCATTCGGGACATGTGGATTAAAAGCAAAATGAGCTACTCTACAAAACAACTCTAGTGGGTAAATTAAAAAGACTGATCACCCTATATTTTTGTTTTAATGAGAATGTAGAGCAACTAAAACTCTTATACACCACTTATGGAAATGTGAAATGGTATAAAAAATTTATAAAACAGTTTCACAGTTTTCTTTTAAGCTTTCAATACCTGCCCACATATGACCCAACGATTCTGCTCTTAGTCATGTGAACAAAAGAAACAAAGGCACAGGTCCACACAAAGACACAAATATTCATAGCAAGTTTATTTGTAATAGTCAAAAATTGGAAACAACCCAATTATCTATTAATGAGTGAATGGATGAAGAAAGTATGGGATATCCACATGATGGGAAATTATGCAGCCACAAAAAACAATGAACTATTTATATCTGTGATAACATGGATAAATTGTCAAAATAATTATGATGAATGAAAGCAGAGAGACAAAAATGAGTACATACTTTATGATTTTATTATATAAAATTCTAGCAAATGCAAAGAAGTCTCTAGTAACAGAAAGGAGTGTATTTGTGTTTGTCAGGGGACAGTGTAGGGAGAGGGATGGGATTACAAAAGGTCACAAGGAGACTTTTGGAGGTGATGTGTAAGTTCATTAACTTCATTTTGCTGATGGTTTCCCAGGTGTCTACACATGTCAAAACTTATCAAATACATTTTAAATATGTTTCTCAAACACACCTTAGTAAAGCTGTCAAAGAAAGAATTATTTTTAATTCAGTGTCTGAATAACAGAAAACCGCAGGAGAGTACCATAATTAATATCGCATTTTAATTAATTAACTGCAATTAATCACCATCAATCATTGAGAAATATGTTTTGTGCTGAAGATTTTCCAGAGAGACCAGTAAGATTGTTTACAATGCATGTGGCAGGGCAAAGCTTCATAAAGTCCCTCTTAAACATGCTTGTGCTTTTGCCAAATTTCCTGTCTGGATGCCAGCTACCTTTTGCCTCCTCTTTCTTTCCATAGCCACACCTGGTCTCATTATAGTCTCAGACAATTCAGCTCTTGAAACTTACATCCAGCAAAGCAAAAAATGTAACAGCAGATCAGCCCCATTTGGAAGGCAGCTGCATCACCACCTCTTTTTATACAAGCTTCATCTTTACTGGTGTTGCCCTCTCACCTAACACCCTTCACGGAAGGTGACTCATCAAAGCATACAAAACAAGTCTCTATCCAGGGAGAATTCTGCTATTTAGAAAATCAGATTTTCTCCTTTTTGTTCTACAGAAAAAAAAGCTGGTAAAATCACAGGAATTGGTTTGGGAGAGATGGGGATAATAAGTGTCATTTAGGGTTCTGAGCTTGAAGTTACAGTGGTCCAATTCAGTGGGAAAAAGTACAGGTGAAAGACTGCATTTATAATGAGACATCAGAACACTGACTTGAGGCTCACCTACATAGAGATAATAGTTGAAATGTTTGGAACGGGTGAGATCTCCAACGTATTAATAACATGTGAAGAAAAAAGAACAGAAGTCCAAAAATAAGAATTGCTGAATATCTCCAGTTTTAGGCAAAAAGAGGAAGAAAAGCTTGGAAAATGAAGAAGGTAGTCCTAGAGGCAGCATGAAAATCTTTCCACGATATGTTATTCAATAAAAGAGCAAGTTGCCAATATGTACAAAGCAATATGATTTATACAAAAACACATTCACAAACACATACAAAAGCAGTTATATGTATACATATCATGTATATATATGTGTGTGTATACACAATGTACACATATATATATACACATATACATATTCATTCAACCAAGAGTAATTGGATGCCTGCTATACATTACCAGGTAACTTATTTTAGTAGGGAATACAAATATATACATAGAAAAGTGGCTGGAAAACTGCATGGCAGATTGATAATAGTGGTTATTTATGGAAAAGAGAGCAGAAGAGGGACATGTCAAGAGAGTCTTTGCTTGATCTGCAGAGTTTATATTTCTGAGGTGCACATATTTTTTATATGTGTACAGAGAACCACTAGTTATGATCCCAAGTAGCACTCGACTTATTTGAGCAGATAACTGGGAGAATTAAGGTCATGTGCTCAAAACTCCATCTCCTTCTTTTTAGTCCATAAATTAAATATTGAGGACAGCGTCAAAAAAAAAAAATGACCAGAGTGGTTCAGACCGACAGAAGATCATGGAGTCCAGTGTGGGATGATAAGAAGAAGGAAAGCAGAAGCCATGGCATGAGGGGATAACCCAAGAGAGGGAGAGAGCATATGTGGATTGGAAGTGCTGGAGAAAGAGATGTTGAGAAGGAACTGTCTCATAAAAGAAAGGCGTTCAGTGTCGGGCCCCAGTGGTGTAAGAGCTAAGACCCCAAAGGCTTACTCGACAGATAGACTGAACTCATAAATGAAGGCCAGAGGGAGAGGACAGAGAGAACGTGAATCAGTTACTGAATCATCTTTGGATGTGAAAGTGGGTCAGCAGGAGACGCTGAACCGCGGATTGCAAGAGGACAGTTGGCATCAAAGGCAGAGACCTCAAAGAGTGGCGGGCAGAGGAAGGGCGGTGGAGGTGGCCAAAGCCGGGCCACCGACAGGACCCCACTGTGCTGCCGGTTTCGGAGAGCTCGCGCTGGAAGAGCAAAGTGGGAGGTGCAGTATCGAAAGAGGAGAACCGTGTTTTACATGGGCAGAGGTGTGCATCTAGAAAACAGTTGAGGAAAAAGGAGAACCGTGTGTATGGTGGCACAGACACTAACTGCAGCATGTGCATGACCGGCAGCAGGGACGAGCGTGGGTGCTGCCAGCAGGATGGCTGGCAGGGATGGAGGGGTGAGGGGCTGGGGCGCCGGCCCTGGGCATGGTCCACGGGGACGATGGAAAGACCTGGGCAGGCAGCAGAAACGGTCAGCCACTCAGAGGAAAGTCAGAACGAGAACCGGGTGTCTGGTTGTCACTCCCAGAGCAAGGGTCCTCAAAGAGGGAAAACCAATTTCAAAAGGCCAGAGGCCAGTGTAGATGGTGCATGAGGGCAGACACACACACACACTCTCTCTCTCTCTCTCTCTCTCTCTCTCTCTCTCTCTCTCTCTCTCTCTCTCTCTCAAGCACACACCCTAAGATTCCAGATGTAAAGCTCGCAATGAGTCACACCAATCGCAGCAATGACCTGACCTGTCGGGTATGTTTATTCGTGACTACGTTCCCAAGAGCAGTGAGGATGTGAGAAACTTTCATCTTGTATCTCCGTTTAGAATCTTGCAGGGCTCTGTTAAAAGTTACGCACTCGATTATGATTGAATCGTCTCTGACTGAAGGAAGTTCGGAGAGAAGAAAGGTGGAAAAATTTCAGGACAATGAAGAGTTACCAAAGGAGGCGTCTGATGAAAAACAATAAACTTCATAAGCAATTTGAAAATAAATGACAAAGGACAGTCCCAAATTAGTATTAAAAACACTAGACTAAAGCAATGTAAGGAATGGGTAAATTTCTTTTATTTATTTATTTTTAACAGATAACATAGTAGGAGTACTTGCTGTGCCCAGGTGCAATCTAGTGGTTTTTTTTATACATTATCACCCTGAAAATGAAGCTCCATAATCCTGAGAGGTAGTTGCTGTTTGTCCCACTTAACAAATGAGGGCATTGAAGCTTGGAGACACTAAATTACTTGCCCATGGTCACACCACACAGGCGGCATCTGGGTTTAATCTGATGCTGACTGGCTACGAGGCTCGAGTGTTTAATCTGCACACCGTATTGCTCCCCAGCACAGAGCAAGAGCAGCGGGGCTTTGCGGCGCTCCTGTGCAGAGCCGCTGCAGAATCCGAAATAGCTGCTCGTGCTCATTGTTCCTCAGGCGTTGCTCTCAGCATTGCATATGTTTAATGAATTTATCCTGGCAAAGGCCTCATGCTGCAGGTGCCTATATTATCACCCCCACTCCACGGATAAGAAAGCTGAGGCATGGAGGAGTTAGAGAATTCTGCCCACGGTTCCAGGATTAGGAAATACTTGAGCCAAGATACCAACCCAAGGCTTCTGACTCCAAAGCTCTCCATGACGGTGTTGTGCCATGTCAGGGCATATGCTTGCTTTTGCTTCCCCCGTAGTTAGAGAAACAAGGAAAAGCTAAGATCAGAGGCAAGAGGTGAGATTATTTTTTTAAAAATGTTTCCTCTTCACAAGAGTGTTGAACAGACAAAAGAACAACAAAACTGGGTTATCTTTTAGCAAATACATTTGCAGTCCGAAGAATTTCACTTATTCGAAAGGCAATGGGAATGTCACAGAAATGGAGAATTTCAAGATTCTCAAATGACTCTGGAACTAAGGGCCTCTAAGGTAAACAAAATAGTGCTCAAAGATATTTGGGAGTAAATCAGGAAATATAGGAAATGTGAGAAAGAGAGAAAAAAAATCCCAGGTAAGTGGAATCACAGTACAAGATAATAATCATAATATAATAATGAAAGCATGTGTTGGGTGTTTGCCGTGTCAGGTATTGTAGACAGAGAGGAACCTCCTCCGTCAGGACAATCAGAGATGTGCTGAGAACCTCCCTGGAACACGCAGTCAGCACCCCGTGTGTGGAAGGTTGGATTCAATGGCCAGTAAGATCTCTTTGAAAGCAATTGATTTTAAAATGTTATTATGTAAACTGGGCCCATTCTTTGAACTCTGAGATTCTATGATACTAGAAATAAAACAAGATCCATAGAAATATAGCTAGTGAAACAAATTGCCTGAAGAACTGATCATAACAGAACCCAACCAGCAAACATACACATATACACACACAAAGCAAGAGAAAGACGGAGAATGAGAGAGAGAGAGAGCAAAACTAGGGGAGAGAGAGAGAGAGAGAGAGAGGTAGAGAGAGAAGATATCCATGATGTCATTATGTAGCATCTAGGAGTTAGGAAAAGCAGACTACTAGAATTACACCAAGGAGGAAAAAAAATTTCTAGAAACATTGTTTAAGGAATATCAGCTGGTTTAATAAAGTATAAGATGCAATTAGAAGTCAGTAAAACATATATTCAGGATCCAAATAGCATCCAGGGAGATGCATTTGGATAAAGAATCTTCCTTTATTTTTTGTGAACTATAGGTCTCCCAAAGATGCCTTTACTTTATTTGATCACATTGATAACAAAACAATGGGCATAGTAGTCAAAGTATGCCTTTGAGGCCTTATTTATTAAAGTATTTATTTATATTTGAAGTATATTTACATGTAATATCTCTATACCGATAAATCATACATATTACATGTACTATCACGCAACGCTTGATGGAAGCAAAAATGAAGAACAATTAGAATGACCTAGCAGTTCCTGCACAGCGTGGGTGTCTTCTTTGGAGGAGTAATGCTCCATTTTTTCCCATGGATTTTGAAAGACAGGTGGGGCTCCCTCTTCCTCTTCTCTAAGCCATGTCTCAGGTCCATAGTGAAATATCTGAGGCAAGCTCTGCAGAAGAAGGTTGTGTCACTATGTGGAAAATACACACACACACACACACCCTGAGAGAGAGAGAGAGAAAGAGAGAGAGAGACTTGGCTCCTGCATGTTTCATAAAAGCCCTAGGTGTGGTCATTACCTCTAGGCTTAATGAAGCTATAATTAGGAAAGAAAAAAACATTAAGAGGAAGCCCCTATATTGGTATTTTCACTAATAGCAGAGGCTTAGCTGAAAGTTATTAATATAATCCCTAAATCAGGAGAACTCCCATATTTCCTTCTAACAATGTCCTGAGCCCGAGGAAAGCGAAGGATTAGAAGATGAGGATTAAGGAAAGAAGCTGGTGCAGGACAACTGGTCTAGACTCTTCCAAAAAATTCAATGTAATGAAAAACCGGGCAAGAGAGAAATTAAAGATACTTGTATTGTGCATATGTTATTATTAACATTTGAGAATGTTAGAACCTGTTATAGCGATAAGAAAGTAAACAAGGAGGGTAAAGAAATTAAGTGCAGAAGCAAGTAGCTTGTGAGGCATGGGCAGAATTCATAAGATGTGCTGAGTATAGATAAATAAGTTAGTAACCTCCGGGACACATACAACCAGATAAAACGCAGTCTGAATCTGAATGTGCCAAATATAGATAGAAAGGGAGGAAGAAAGCAAAAGAAAAGGAAAAGAAAGGAAGCAGTTGGTGACATCCTCTTAGCTTTCTTCTTAGTCCACAGAAGTGTCCCTTCCAACCGCACAGTCATATTGAACAATGGGATGTCACCCCCCTAGGAAGGGGGACAGAATGTGGTGGGATAACCTTACTAGATGAGAATCTATTAATAGCTTGCTTATCCCTTTTCCTAACTAAGCCTCACTATGTCCACATAATTATATCACTACTTATAAAATTCTCTCCCGATTAGTTTTATACCTCTAAGCAAGATTCACACATCTTTATTCTTTGATCCGTTAAAAATCCATAGTATCTCTTAGCTCTTCAGTTCATAATACGATGATGTCATTATCTTAAACCTTCCCTTTGTTTCTTTTCCTTCCTTCCATGCAATGAATATGTCACCTGTAATTTTACTTTCCCATTGTCAAGGTTAATAAGATTTACATTCTATTATGTGGCATAATCAAGTATTTTTATGTCTCATCCATAAGTTGATTCCAAAAGTTTTAAAATTAAAATGGTTATTGTTATTCATGAATAATTCTTTATTACTCATAAATAATTGGTTACTGCACAGTCATGAGCTATAATATAATTACAGTTATTCTCTCGTATAACTTTTATGAATTTTTCCTGGAGTCAAAATTCTGTTTTGCTTAAAGTAGTTGGACTTGGTCATATCCTCAATTTATTTTTTGTGCTCTCTACCAAGAAAAATACTCTATTATGACAGAAACTCTAAGTTATCTCCCAATATCTGTTCTCTAATTCTGCTCTGATAAACCAAAAGTAAATGTAGTTGGGCACATGAACATATGGAATAAAAAAAATTTTTTTTTCAGATTTGCTTATAGCCAGGTGTAGTCATCAACTTAGTTCTGGTCATGGGGTATAAGGCCCAGTGTCTTGTGCAACTTTCACTAAGAGTCCTTTCTAGAGTCTGCCTGTCCATTCTTTCACCTTCTTCTATTCTGTTTCTTGGCACCTGAGTTGGATGCCTTGCACTCAATATTGGGCTGTTTGAATTCTAGGGAGAACAAAGCAGAAAATTGTTCTGGGTCCTAGATCATGATGTAGCTGCTACAAGTGCCCTGAACTACTTACATTCAGGCTTTAATGTGAAAGAGAAATAAATCTCCACCTTGCCAAAACCACCCTGAGCCTTCTCACCAGTTCAATACTGCCTAACTCTGGGTTTCTTTTAAATGAACAGAATAGAACAAAACAAAACAAAATCTTTATAAGTTTTGGTCATTTGACCCTTGATTGTTTCACATCTCTCACTGCAGAAAAATGCATAACCTAACTGATACAAACTCAAAAAGCATGCCCTTGTTTTGGATACCTGCTTGTCTCATTTACTTCATAAACCAATACATGAAGGATGCTCAGAATTGATCTCAGGACACAGAAGTAGGAAATAAAGCAGGACCCAAGGATCACTTGAGTGGGTCTGGTGACGCTTATTCCTAATCATGTGTATTTTAGAGCTGAACGTCACTGTAAAACAACGGCTTCATTTAGCTGGCTAGAGTGTACTCCAGGATGCAAAAATGAGAGGGAAAAGGAAGAAGAAAACGAGACTCTTATAGTGTGAAATTCTCCACGTAGTCAGTATTTTATCCCAAAGATCCTAAGGTCACAGAAAAGGTCAAAGCAGAGCTGCATCTGGACCCTCAATCCCTCTCTTCAACCCCAGTTCTCTTTCAATCCTATAATTTCTGGACCTAACTTTTCAATGAATTTATATTTGCTTTTCCGTATCCAAGATTACCGCGTTAGCTACCCATCATATTACCCTAGTTCTTTTCATTTCATTCTTTTCAAAACTCTGTCTCTTCCTTCCTGCCAGCTTGTTATCAAAACCCCCAGAGCTCTGGAGTAAACCAGAAATGTGTCCTCTGTGTATCTTTGTCATATTCATACACTGACACAGTGCGAGGGGGTGAGCGGAAAATCACTTAGCCACAGGGATGGTGCACGGGAAGGAGATGACAGCAGTCTTGTGGATAAATTGCTCTCACACAGATGCTCAGATGAATCTGTAATAAAAAGGAAACCTGAATGCTTGGCCAAGGGGAAATAAAACCCCTGAGGTCAGTCCTTTGTGGGTCTCTTTGATCTTCTTCAGTAATGGGTCAATCAGACCACCTGCCCCGAGGCTAAGATGCCGTCCACATGATTTGCTTGCTGTCTCTGTGTCCTAGCTACAGCCTGGGATTTAGGTTACCCTTGCATTCAAGAGCCCTGGATTAGCAGGAGAGAGAATGATAATACTTAGCACTCATGCTACGTATATACCACATCTGTGTATTTTTACCTTTATTATCTAATTTAACTTTCACAACAAACCTGAGAGACAGCTAGGTGGTTCTTTTTAAAAATAATTTATCATTTTTAAAATAAAATGTATTGTATGTTTAGTTTATGACAGGCATGCATGAGGTACATGTTTCATCCTTACAACAAACAGCTCAACACCTAGACCCTATTTACAGTTCAGGAAACCAAGGCACCCAGTTAGCAAAGGCTACTGATGTAAGTAAATAGGTAAAGATTTTTTTTAAATGATAATATCTACTGCTGTTGGGCCTATAAGGTAGTATTGTATTTCTGGAAAACAATTTGCTATACATATATAAAGTCATAATAAAAAGCAAATATCCTTTGAGTCAGCAATTCCACTTCAAGAAATTTGATCCAAGAAAATTATCTAACATCGCAAGTACAAAAATGCCCATTGAAGAATTGTTTTTAATTATGAAAACCAATACTGGAATAACCTAAATATTCAATCAGAAGAAACTACAGTTAAATTATGATATACTATAAAATGGAATATTTTTTGTGTTCCCAAATGAATTTTAGAATATGATTTAATGATATAGAAAACAGTCATATTGGCATGGAAAATCATATTTTGCTAAGTGAAACATTTAAGATCAGGATGATAAATTGAAGAAAACTCATTGATTTCCCTTCACTCTAACAAACAGAAATAAAGTATAGAAATATGTTATAGTAAGAAAGCATAGAAGAGAAGAAACTAATAGAATTGCCAAGTACCAGAAGGAGAATATTAGCAAAATAAGAGTTTATGAGTTTCTGAAGGCCCAGAGATGGCTACAGCCGAGGCGATATACCAATCAGAGTGGAGAGAGCCACAGCTCAATACAAGTAGAGACACAGCAGGCTGGGAGGGCCATTTTCACAGCTTTCCCTGAGTCCTTAGGGATGTCAAAGCAAGGGACTAATGCACTGTATGTCCAGTGGCTGCTGAGTCAGGCTCCCTTCCTGAACACTACACATGTATGTGTAGGGAAAGTGCTATAAAGTGAGGCTGAGTTAAACGATCAGCCTAAGAGGGCAGAGACTTTCAGAGTGCAGGCTGCCAGCTCCCTTATCTTAAAGCAGTCCATGTGCCTCGCCCACAGACTGAAAGCTCGCAGTCAGTCCTTACTGTCAGAGAAAATGTCAGCCAGTTATAGCTGATAATCAACATTTTAACATTCTTCAATATATTGGGCAACTGAGAGTATTAGCAGACATTTGACTTAAGAAAAAAAAACAGCTGTGGCAAAGACAATTGTAATATAGATTTATCAGACCACTTTATCATTCACTTGGGAATACAGAAAAACTACATTTCCCAGTTCACTTGCATCTGGATTGGGCCAGATGATCAGTTCTAAACAGTGGAATGTGAGCAGAAACATCACCCACTTCCAGGCTTGGTCAAAACCACAAAATCTCCTACATGTGATCCTCCTCTCTCTCGCCTTTTGTAGCAACAGTGGGAATCTTGGGTAGTGAAAACCTGTGTCTCCAAGTCATCTCTCAAAGGAGAGTTCCTCAAAGGAAGGAAGATAAGCACTGGCTTTAAGTGAGGAGAAAACAAAACAAGACAACTTCCTTTGAGTTGTCTAGCCATTTGGGAACTGGTTGTAATAATGAGTTACATTAATTACTCTTACTAACGCAGCAGCATAAAATGAAAAGATTAAGATAATCAAACAGAATAATGACCCAGAGGAAATAGAGATAATTCGGGGAAAAGACAAAGACGTTAATTGAATTCTAAGTCTCCTTTTTCTTTTTAGAAAATTTGAGAATATATTATATCCATTTATTAGGAAAAGAATAAAATTTAAAAAGAAAATAATTTCAAAGAAGAAGGGAGAGTTCAGGGAAGTTAAAAGTTATTGCTTAAATGAAAATTTCAGGAGATAAGCTAGAAAAAAAATGTAAACCACAAACAAAAATACACCAAAAAGATAAAAAAAAAAAAATTAGAAAGAAAGACAAGCAACAACGTATAAATATTTTTTACATAGTCTTCTAAAATTTCAGAATAACGAAGATAAAAAGAAAATTCCAAAGTGTCAGAAAAGAATAAATAAATAAAACATGTTACCTTGGGAGGAACGTGAATCAGATTGGCAGTCAACTTCATAGCACCAGCATTTGATGCTAGAAGTGAATGGAGTCAGGTCTTCAGTAAGGCTATAAAGGAAAATGTTTTACATCTCAAATCCTACACCTAACCAAAATATTACTTAAACATTAAAATGCAATAAAGCTATTTTTAAGATATGCAGGATGGAATTTTTCCTATAAGGCGTATGAACTGTTTCAAAAAAAAATGAAATCCTAAAGAAGATGAAGATAGGAGATCAAACCCTGAAATGCAATAAAATCAATTTCAGGATTACTAGGTGGTAGCTCTGCAGTAGAACCAGGGAACACACCGTTCAAATGAGAACAAGAAATATGAGAGAGCCTGAGGTGATGGTGGTGGTGTTATTTTTCCCCACCCATCACTTTAAAAATGTAACTCGAGAGATCCTTCTACTCATCTATATCCAGACAGTAAAAAGGAAAATAAAACATAGATACAGCACACCTGTCTGCTAAGCTCCTTGGCCTGGAGGTAACACAGATTATCTGTGACTTCAAGCAAACACTGGGAGAATCATCGCCTGACCCCTGGAGATCTCTCTCTCTCTTTTCCTCCCCCAGATCTTCCAGCTTTGCTGTATCTTCATTATTTCCCCAGATCCTCAGCCCTCTATCTCAGATCCCACTTGAAAATCTCCAGGTGGCCTTCCCATATGCAAAGCCATATGGTGATGTTTGATGTCTTAGGAAAAAGGAACAGAGGTACCTAATTATGACTAACTATGACAGATTATGACTATTATCTAAAGAAAGGTAACCCAGGGTCACTGGGCTCTTTCCTAAAAGATACATACCTGCCTGTACTGAAAGAAAATGAGCCATAGCCACCAAGACTTTGTTCAGGAATCTCATTTGCTGACACTTGTGCTTCATTAATTGATTACAAAGAAAGTTGTCCTTTAATATCTCAAATAATGCAAAAATAATTGCTAATGGATTTTCTCACAAGACTCCTGGGGAAACATACGTCAGGGTCTCACACCATGGAGAGTACCCTTCAAGACCATGCTACTCCCTCTCTTGATTGGTACAGTAGGAGCCTGTGGAGAGCCAGCCCTAAGGCCACCCACAGCTCCTCTGTTGTCACCACCCACCTGCCCCCACCTGAGTCACTGATGAAGCCTGGAGACCCGAAGTTGCAGAGCTGATGGCTGGATCTCTTTGATCAGTACATTTTATTGGGAAGAAAGAAATTGTGATCCCTTTTGACTGCCCTCACTTTTTTGGGATCCTGAAATTTACATCTAATTGCTATTTTAAAAATAATTAAATTCAAACCCTTAAAAACTCGCTCTTTTATTATGTAAAGCAATTCAGCTCTGCCTAAGCAACTATACCCACATTTACATAGGCATGCCTATACCCCCCTCCCAAAAAAGAAAACCCAAACAAATGGTGGTGGCCAACCTGTGTTAGCCCCTGGACTTAAAGGGCAATTTGAGCGTACCTTGCAGTACCTAAGATGCACATTACCATCTCCCTTGCCCCAAATATCTTACCAGCACATTGCCTCTAAATAAAACAAAACAAAACAACTCTCCCCTCAGAGCATTTTCAAACCAGATGCTAAGAGGGAAAAACTAACAACATTCTCTATCACATTATACTAACTTCTACTGCTTGAATGTTTCACCAAATAGGCTTGTCTCTCTGCCAACCAGTTTCTTAGCAGCCTTTTTTTGAAATTATTCAATGGCATTTAGCAGATGGAAAAACCCTAGATCACAGGGAAAGGCACACATCATAATCATACACAAACTTATCTGAGTCCCAACAAAAACAGGTTTAAAGGCCCTAATCATTTATTTACAAAGACATGAAGTTGTTTGTTTCCATTTGGAAAAACAGACTGACATAACTGAAAAATACATTTATGACTAATAAAGTAGATTATTCAGGAATACACATTTGAAACATAATAAAAATAACTGCAATATGATTAATGTAAACCACAGACGATCCCCATTTTAAGACCATGGATTCCACTCCCCCCCCACCACTACCACCATCTCTACCACAATAAAAAAAGAAAAAAGTGTTTGAATGGAAGGAGAATTGCTTTCTAAAAATGCTTATAGGATAAAATTTTATCAGTATTCTTCTTGGTGTTCAGAATTTAAGGCATTCACCAAAGAAGCTATTTTAAAATCTTAAATATTCTAATATGAAATGAGAAAAGGAAAAAGAAGAGCAAACCTCACAGTTTTTCTTCACTCCTTAAACTATTAGCAGTTGCAGAAAAAGTTATTGTAATTATAAGATACAATAGTCCATAAAACTTCCCACTCTGTTGGCTTATTTGAAGCCCATTATAAGAAGATGTATAGATTCTCAAAGGAAACTGTTAATGTGCCATCATTATCAGTCTTCAGAATGAATTGCCTAAAATCAGAATGTGTTGCTGTGTTCCTTTACAATCAACTACCTCACTCAGTTCCTCCTGAATTCAAATTAAAGAAAATGATGGCTCTTGGAGACCATTAGAAATAATTGTCCCTTCTACAATCTATAATTTGATTGTGGATAATTATGTGATGTAACAATAGAATAATTAGACTTGTTTTCCCTATCTGTGTTTGTGTGTGGCCTAATCATGCTAAATTATTTTTTAAATGACCTATTAAAATTGGTCAGCTCTATAAATTCCATGGATAGAAAAAGATTTAGATAATTGTGATGAATGTGCTACTCAAGATTGTATTTTATTTTCCTTTCTTAGCACTGAAAAGATTAATTCAATAAAAAATTGTGTACTGAATTATTTCAATGGGCTACACACTATTGGAAGACAAGGAAGCAAATCTGACTTGGAAATCACTATGGAGCATCCTTCCTGGCGAGGAGAAAAACATCCCTCCAAAACCACACAAATAAATACGCATTTACAATTATAAACATGATGAAAGAAAAAGCACAGTCTTCTGTGAGTATAATGTGATTTTAAAAGGCTTTCCTCAAACAACCACCTGTGGACTGAGATTTTTTTTTATTGTGATAAAATATACAAAACTTAATATTGATCATTTTAACCACAATTCAGAGATATGAAATGCATTCACAATGTTGCGCGACCATTGCTCTCTATATCCCAAACTTATTCATTATCCTCGACAAATATTCTATATCCTCAAAACAATGACTCTCCCTCCTTCAACCACCCAAGTTCCTGGTAGCCTCAATTCTATGTTCTGTCTCTGTGTATTTGTCTATTCTTATACCTCATTGCTATGATCTGAATGTTCGGGTCTTCCCCAAATTTCATAGATTGAAATCCTAACCTCTACAGTGATGGTATTAGGAAGTAGGGCCTGTGGGAGGTGAGTAGGTGGTGAAGGCAGAGACCTCATAAATGGGATTTCTAGAAGTCCAATGCGTTCTCCAATGCACCACAGAGCCGGCCATAAATGAGATTTCTGCCCTTATAAAAGAGGTCCAAAAGAGACCCTTCATCCCTTCGCTGCGTGAGGACGCAGTGAAAAGATAACTGTCTACGAGCCAGGAAGCTGGCCCTTACCGGACACTGAATCTGCTGGAGCCTTGATCGTGGACTTCAAAGCCTCCAGAACTGTGAGAAATAAATTCCTGTTGTTTCTAAGTGACCCAGTTTATGGTGTTTTGTTATTGCAGCCTGACCAGACTAAGATACTCATACAACTGGAATAATATAATATCTATCTTTCTGTCTCTGGCTTATTTCAATAAGAAGAATATTTTGAAGATCCGTCCATGTTGAAGCACAAATCAAAACTTCATTTCTTTTTATGCTTGAATAACATTCCATTGTATGTACACACCACATTTTGTTTATCCATTTATCTGTTCATGGACGCTTAGCTTGTTCCCACCTTTTGGCTATTGTGAATAATGCTGCTATGAACATTGGTGAGCAAACATCTGTTTTAGTCCTTGCTTTCAATTCTTTGGGGAATAAACCTAGAAGTGGAATTGCTGGATCATATGGCGACTCTGTGTTTAATTTTTTTAAGGACTGCCGTACTGTCTTCCACAGTGGCAACATCATTTTATATTCCCTCCAGTGATGCACAAGGGTTCCAATTTCTCCACATCTTCGCCAACACTTGTTACTTTCTGCTTTTGTTGTTTTGTTTTGTAATAGCCATCCTACTAGGTCTAAAGTAGCATCACATGGTTTTAATTTGCATTTCCCTAATGACTAATGATGCGGAGCATCCTTTCATATACTTGATGGACGTTTGTATATCTGCTCAGGACAAATGTCTATTTAAGTCCTTTGGCCACTTTTAAATTGGTTGTTTGGTTTATTATTGAGTCTTATGAGTTCGTTATATATTCTGGGGATTAGTCCCTTAACACATATATAATTTGCAAATATTTTCTCCCATTCTGTAGATTGTGTTTTCACTTTCTTCGTAGTATCCTTTGATGCAAAAAGTTATTCATTTTGATTAAGTCCAATTTATTTATTCTTTTGTTGCCTGCACTTTTGGTGTCATATCCATGAAATTGTTGCAAATCCAAAGTTATGAAGATTTCCCCCCAATGCTTTCTTCTAAGAATTTTGTATTAATAGTTGTAGTTTTTGAGTTCAAGTTTTTGACTCATTCTGAATTAATTTTTATATACAGTGTAAGGCAAGGGCAAAACTTCAGTTTTTGCGTATGGATATCCAGTTTTCCTGGTACCATTTGTTGAAAAGATTGTCTTTTCCCCACTAAATAGACTCAGCACACTTGTCAAAAATCAGTTGGCCATATATGTGAGGGTTTATTTCTGGGCTGAGAGCTGATATTTTAAGGACAAACAGGAGTTAAATTAATCTGGCATTTAAAGTCTCTATGGGGTGATTCTGACTTATTCACTTTACTCTGGTTTCTCCAGCAGAATATAATGCAGGGTGACACTAAATCCATTCTTCCTTGTCATCTTGCAATCAATGTAAGTCATAAATATGCCACTTTTTATTCTTTCTAGTATTCAACAGGTAGCAGTGATTCAGAAAAACACAACTCCCAAGGCCACATATTAATTCTCGGAAATAGTACAGAAGAAAGTTGCAAGAAGGAAGAATGTAATTATCTAACAATTAGCGAAGCCCACCTTGCCCACAATAAACTTAGTAATTTACATTGTTATTAAAAACACTATTAGAAAAGCTCCTTGCAAGCAATTAAAAGGTTTGTGGGGGGAGAAGGGAAGAGGAGTTGGTGTTGTCAACTGGGTATTTAATGAGAGTTAACATGGGAAATTTTTGTAATTTATACTAATTATATTTAAAATTTTATATTCTCTGTCAAATGTCTCTTCCTCATAAATCTACTTTGAACAGAATGAAGAAATATATCTGGTTAAGAAATATACTCTGTTTTCCAATATGGAAATAAACAATTTCATGTCTTCACTTAAAGTGATTAAAGTCTTTAAATCTGCATTTTTATGATTTTTAAAAATCATCTCCCATTTTCACACAGCATCATCTTAGGTTTATAATATATAAAAAGTGGGCTCATTTCTGAGTTACCTTTTCATGATTGCTGCTTTCGCTACACAAAGACTGAGATGAAGCTTTGAAATTATTGCTTGTAGGAGCCTAATCAATGTTGCAGACAAGTCAACATTATCTTCCTGTCTCTCCTTGGGTTGTGAAGGTGCAGGAAAGAGATGAGGAGGGAGGAGAAGAGGTGGGGAACGTGGTTAGGGTGGCAATTTTCTCCTTCCAATTATGTGTGCCTGTGTTTGTGTCTATTTAAACTCCGACGTTTAAATATTTCAAAATTATACATTTAATTTTAACAGCATTAATTTGTACTGTCACTACTGTTTCCATTGCTATTTGAGAAATTAAAGGGTCAGGTGCCCCCCAAATATTGTCTCTTTTATATAAATATTTCTGGAAATTCAATAGACAACAGTTTATTTATATATACTATAAAATGGGAAAGAGATGTTTTGTTACTGCTACATGAAGAAATTTCACAGCACACTTATTCCACTGACTTACCATAGAAATTGTTCTAGAATATTAGGCTTATTAGGACCTCGTACTTGGTTTGACATCTGTCACTTTAATTATGCTTTCTATATTTTAATGCTTCCTGTTATCCTTTATCTGTTTTGCCTTTGGACGAATGAACTATGTCCATTTGCTTTTATCTGTGTCTCATAAGGTTAACATCCTATTTTAAAGATAATCTTACATGATTATCTTAAAACATTAAAATTCTTTTTACCTAATTATGCCAACAATAACTATTGACTTCCTCTGATGGATGTCAAGAAATTCATCACCGATGACATCTATGTCTTTGCTATTGCTCTCTTATATTTTGCATTATATTAACCTGGATTTTTAAAATACCCTTTTAAAAAGAGACTTACTTTTTATATTTACATTTGGTATTTCACTTTTGTTGTCATAATTACTCTCAATTACTTAATTTTCCTCTTATTATTGGTTCGCGATTTGCAGGTTTGTGTTTTGTTTTGTGTTTTATTTATCCCACAATTTTAGATAGTTTAGGTGATTACAACCACTTTTTTCAATCACAACTTTCCTAATGAAGACTGCAATTGCTTATTCATCTCTTAATTGTTCAGAGCACATTTGTAACGTGTTTTGCTGGAAAACAGACTCGAGTGGCAAATTTTCTCAGAATCGCAGATCTGAAAATGGCTTTATCTTGCCTTTTGAAAATAATAATCCCTTGGCCAGAGATATAATGTTTGAGTCCATATCCATTAGAGATGTATGAAACTCCAAGTAACAAAAATTGCAATCACAGGTGATTATTTTTCTTGTTGTAAGAAGTCTGTATGTGGTCGTTAGTTTTGGCTCAGAAGCTAGGATTGGTGTGCTGTAGCCCCAGATATCGTGTCTGTGGTAGGTAGCATAACGGTCCCAAATATGCTCACATCCTAATCTTTGGAACCTGTTAGCATGTTAGATTATATGACAAAGGGCATTGGAGGTTGCTAATTAGCTAACTTTGAGATGGCAGATTATCCTGGATTATCCCAGATTGGCCTGATCTAATCCCATGGGCCTTTAAAAGTGGGAGAGGGAGACAGGGATGCAGCGTGAGAAGGTCCCAGCCTGATGTTGCTGGATGTGAAAATAGAGGAGAGGGCCACGAGCTAAGGAGTATAGTGGTGGCTTCTAGGAGCCACACTGGGAAAGGCAAGGAAATAGATTGTCCCTAGCAACTCCAAAAGGAACACAGCCCTGCCAACACCCGGGGACACCCACCTCAGACTTCTGACCTCCAGAATTGTAATAAATTTGTATTGTTTTCAGCCACTAAGTTTTGTCGTGGCATTGATAGGAAACTAATGCAATGTCCAAGTGTGTTTTTCAAAGCAAGACAGAGAGAAAAGGGCACACCAAATGTATGTCTTTTTATCAAAAACCCAAAAAATTTCTCAGAAATGCCCCCAGCAGAATTCTATTTTCTTTGAATGAACCAGAATTAAATCTTGTATCTACTCCTAATGGTAAAAAAGGCGAGGAGGGCAATGATTTAGCTTTTCAGCTTCAAGTTGGGGTAACTAAGAAGGGAGTTGGGAATGATTTTTGAAAGCAAATCAATAGTGTTATGTTATCCTTTTCTTTGGAAAACTCTGAAGATATTACTCCTTTACTCTCATTAATGGACGCCTCAGGGAAGAAATAGGAATTTTTCTTAGTTTTAACTCCTATTAAAAGTAAACTGTGTGTGTATGTATGCTCGTGTGTGTGTGTGTGTGTGTATGTGTGCAAACTTATAAGGTACTTACTGGAAAGTATTTACTAGAATATATTATATTTTGCCATTGATTTCTCCTTATTAGTTTTACTTATAAAATGGCAAAAATTTTCAGTCTCATGGTTTTTTTCAGTTGATTCAATTATTTAATAAATATTTGCTGGCCAGGCACAATGTCTCACACCTGTAATCCTAGCATTTTGGGAGGTCAAAGTCAAAGGATCACTTGAGGCCAGAAGTTTAAGACCAGCCTGGGCAACATAGTGAGACCCCATCTCTACAAAAAAATAGAAAAATTAGTCAGGTGTGGTGGCATGCACTTGTAGTCCCACCTACTCACCGGGCTGAGGCAGGAGGACTGCTTGAGCCCAGGAGTTTCAGGTTGCTGTGAGCTATAATGACAACACTGAATTTCAGTCTTTGTGCTTTTTTTTTTTTTCTCTTGTGTATTTGATCTTCTCATTCTGGAATTATTGTTATTTTAAGGCCAGATGTATTTGATCTTTCTTTTTATTCTGGAATTATTGTTATTTTAAGGTCAGAATTCCCTATTGTATTTTCCAGACCTTTAACCTCCTTTGTTATTTAAAAATTGATCTATTTATGTCACACATCTTGAATGTCTTTCAGGTTATTTGATATTTCACTAGTTTGTGTTTCCTGGAGTTTTAAGTCATTTTTCTGCAAGCCTGAGGTTTTATTTTGGCTGTTGTGCTTTTCTTTTTTTTTTTTTTAAGCCCTTTTTTATCCCCACCTTTTAAAATAGCTTGCACATCTGCTTTTAACTCATTAAGAATATTAAGACAGGTTCCATCCACCTAAAGTGGAAGGGTACAGACCAGGATGAAAGCAGAGAGTGGTGTGGAGCATTTATCAATCCTGTTCTGCACACAAGAACTGCCAAAAATCTCATTGAAATCTAGAATGTTTTCAGCTCTTATTGTTTATGTCAGTAACTACAGAGGATTTATTTTTCTTTTGAGACAACGTTATAGTTATTTTAGAGAGAAGAAGTTCCTAGCATTTCTATTCACTCCACTAACTTCCTGGACCATTTTTGAACATTAAAAATATATGTTAAAGATGATGGTCTGGGGGGAAATAGCCACAAGGATGTCTTATATAGAGCCTCATCTTTGCCAATTGCAAAGAAAGACGTAGATCACTGAGATCATTTTACCTCATTTGTGGCTGAGACTCCTGGTTGCCTGTCTACTATTCTGTCTCTCCTCCTCTCTTACTAACAGCCTTAATTTCATTTAGTGTTAGTAAATATTTTATTTAGTGTTAGCTTGCAGGTCAGGTGACACAGTCTTGGCCAATAATATATAAAGAGAAGTCACTGGGTATGACTTCCAGAAAGACTCTTTTAACAGTGCTCACTTGGCTGGATGTATGTCTTTAAATTTGTTCCCTTCTTTTTCTTGTCTAAAATTCATAGACATTATAACTGGAACTCTAGCTGACACGTTGAGAACCTGAGAACAAGCTGTCACCTTAAAGTTGGAGTCTTGTTGACCTGGAGCCTTCATAGTATTCCTGGCTTATTTGTTTAAACCACTGTCATACAATTTTTTTTGTTATGTGCAGCTGAAGTCAACCCCTGACTGAGAAAAAAGCCATCCTCTTTCTCTCTGTGCACTAATACCTCAAATACCTGAGTACCTTTGTATTATTGCTCGGTTAAAGTAATATCAAAGTATAAGACTGTGATGGGTAAACTTGAAGGGCATCATCCAAGGTATCCATCACCATTGTTCTACAAATCAGTTGCAATCTGGGTCTGTCTTTCAAATAAACCATAGGAGAATTCTACAACATCCTAGAAATTTCTAAACAGAAAAAAAAGAAGAAGAAGAAGAAGAAATAGTTTAGTTGTAGGTACGTGCATTTGACACTTTTATTGGGAAAAATGTTTGGAGACCAGATTCCAGCTTTTGGGATCTAGGACTGCACCTAGAGGCCACAGGGTCTCAATCCAGCTCAGTGAAGGGTCGGGGCACCTGTGCGGTCACCCATTGGTAACAATAACTTATGTTTTGGAAGAAAAGATCTGGAGGTGGTTCAGGAGATTCCTTTATTGTTGTTTACTGGAATTCTTATCATTGAAATTACTTGTAAAGCTCTTTGTTTATAATAACATCAGCTCATATTAGCTGTTCTAAGGGGAAATAAGGAAGAAGAAAATTGCATATCCTAGAGGAGTGATAGATATTGAGGAGAGAAAAGCCCAAGAAGGAGGCGAAAACACAGGGAAAAACAAAACAAAACAAAACAGGCAGAATCAATCTAGGAGCTATCCATCCCACCTGGAGTTTTCTACTTAGGAGTTCCTTTTGGCTCTACATTTACATTATAGATTGTTGTGTGTCAGAGATAATGAATTCTGTGAGCCACAAACTTTATTAGGTCCTATACTTCAATACAAAACAAGCTTAAATATTGTGTTTTATTCACTCATTCTAAAACACTGCTAAGCACCTAATGTGTGTCAGCCATTGAAAAAATTAGAGAAAAGATTTATATTCAACTTTAGAAATGAACGCATTACCTTGCTTTTTAAAGCTGCAGATTGCAGGAGAATTTAACGATGCATTCTGTGCTATCCTCCTACAATTAAAACTTGGTTTGATAACACAAATGAGATTATGATACTAAACCAACTGTAGCCACAAATTTAAACCTCTTCACATCCTAAGTACAATGGCATATTCTTTGAAAACTAGATGCCTCTCAGATTTTATTAGCAAGAAAAAAATAACTACTTACAGAAGCTTTGAACAGCAAAAATTTAATTTCAATTATAGGCAAGTACTATGAAATAAGTCATACAATAGAAAAGAATACAGATATTTTTAATATAATATTATTACATGGGTATATTACAAATTACTACTGCAATTTCTGGGTCTTGTAAAGTAAAATCTATGTTTTGGCTTTGTTGGTACTTTATTTTGACGTCATTTAGTTACTAAATGCTTTATTTATTTTTTTTTTTTAATTTCCAATACAGCCATAGATTTCTAGCAATCAGGCAGGTTGTTAATATACAGCCATGGTGGTAAGTTATATAATAATATTGCAGACAATGTAAATTCAGGTTTCTTCACAAAAGTCTTTGAAGGTCTTGGAGATAACTGATTAGAAAATGAAAGCAGCCCTCTACCACTGAGTTTCGGAGCAAAGGGAAGAAACAAGATATAGATCCATCAGTGCCAAGCGGAGTTGTTAATGAGGTTCAAATGCGGAATCATTAAACACAGTGTAGGGTTATTAATTGAGTGCGGATATCAAGAGTAAACAACCCTCTGGCCAAGCGCGGACTAGTTCGGTAGCTTTAATCTTTTCTTTCTGTCACTCCTTCAGTCATCAGTTCATTAAAGCCTGCCCGTCTCTCCGGGTGCCTCCTAAGGAGTGTCACTGTTTTGTTACTGTGCTGGTTGGCTCATGGATCTCTTCCACAATTCTCATTGGCTTCCGAGTGCTCCCTGAGTACCAGTGTTGATCAGCTCATTTGCAGCTCATGCTTTAATAAACATGTCTCTGAATAAATGCAAGAAGTAGGAGAGCAAGATGGGACGGGGCGATACGGGGAGAAAGGGGGTCACGTGGAATCCCACCGGGGGCCTGCGTTCCCCGGGAGGACCAGCAGGTGGTAGCAACACTCCGCGGGAAGGCCCCAGCCCAGCTCCGCAGGGCGAAACAATAGACCCCAGCCAAATCCAGTCCTCGGATGGAGAAGAGGTGAGGGGTGGGAGGACACATTCCCGCCCCCCCCCCCCCCCCCCCGGGGCCCCCCCCCCCCCCCCCCCCCCCACCCCCCCCCCCCCCCCCCCCCCCCGCGTGGCAGCCCGTCCGTCCGTTCCTTTACCCCGCCGCCGGGCACCCGCTTGGGGCACCTTCCCACGCCCTCCCCAGCGCATCACTGCGGGGAGGTCCCCTCCCGAGCGCCGGCAGGGGAGGAGGCACCCGGAGGTGCAGCGACTTGCCCAGGCAATGTCAGGGCCACAAACCCGGCTTCAGGACTTCCCCTCTGCAAGCCGAGGCTGCCCTGCCCCTTGGGGAGGATGGAGGGAGGGAGGTTGGAGCCAGGAGCCCCAGCGCTGACCGAGGGGCAGGCGCGGAAAGGGAGAAGAGTTTGGGGCGAGCACAGAGACGCCGCGAGGCAGCCGAACCTCCCCCCACCGCCCGAACCCTCGTGCACTTCTCAGTTTGTCTTTCCCTCCGCCCCCTGCTTTTCCTTCCTTCTCTCTTTCTCAGCTCACGCCCACCTTAGTTCAGAGCCGAGTAGGAGCCCCGCTGCTTTAGTTCCTAGAGTGAAAGCCGACTAGGAGGGAGGCGCGAGGGGTGTGCTGGGCTCCTGCCCTGCCCTGGAGAGCCTGCGTCCGCCCGCCGCGCTGCGCTCCGCTCCGCGGTGCCCGAGCCCCAGGGGGTTTCGATCCGGCCGCTTCCCCGTCCCGCCGCCTCCAGGCCCCTCGGGCGTGCCATCTCCCTGCGCGCGTCCCTCCCGCCGGCCGGGACCTGCGGGAGGAGGCCGCCCCCTCTCCCGCGCACAGGCGGGGCCCGGGCGCGCCCCGCGTCCCCACCGCGCTCTCCCCCGCGCGCCGGGGCCGGGGAGCGGGCGCAGCGCACTAGCCGCCCAGGCGGGGAGGGCGGGCTCGGCTCCCCGGAAGAGGGGAGAGGGAAGGCGGCCGAAGGGGCCGGAGGGGCGGGCCGGGCTGGGAGGGGACGCGGAGGGGGCGGGCCGGGCTGCGCTCTCTCCAGCCGCGGCTCCAGAGCAGCGGGCGGCGGGACCTGCAACCCAGCTCGGCGACTGCGATCGCAACGCGGGGGCCCCCACGATCCCCCAGCGCCCGGCCTCCGGAGCAGCCGCTGCCGCCTGCGCCGGGTCCGCCCCGGAATCCCGGAGACTCGCTGAGCCGAGCGGACCGGGCCGCGGGGAAGCGGGTCCCCGGACCCAAGAGGACGCCGGTGGCGCCCAGGGAGCTCCGGGAGCAGCAGCTCCACCGCGGGGCCTCGGGGGCGCAGACCTGCAGAGACTGCGGCCGGCGGGAAGGTGAGCCCAGGGGTTGCAGGCGGCGTTGAGGGATCAGGGGAGAGTGGGCCTGGGGACAGAGGAATTAGGTTTTCAAAAGTAGAGGGGCTCTCCAGCCAGGGCTTCTGCGGATCCTAGGGGCCCTCCTGGGCAAGTACTGACTATCCCTCCCCAAGGCGAGAGCGCTGTTCACCAGGGTGAGAAACTGGCCAACATGGTACCCCATCACCAGCCATCACTGACACCCCATTACTCTGCTGCTAGGATCCCCCACTGTGTTCCCAGAGACCCTCCTCTGGCTTTGCCTTGGGGGTCCTGATGGGGCGGATGTACTCTCCGAGGCCGGGCTCCAGCGTTCTGAAAAAGATCGCCCATCTCTCTGGCTCCAGTGGCACCACTCCAATCCCCTTGCAGCTAGGAGGAGCCAGGAGGCTGACCGACCCCATACTCTGCGCCCCCACCCCATGCCCACATAAGCCTTGGCGCTGGAGAGGAGCCTTGGTTCCTGCTCCCCAGCCATTACTCCCAAGTTGCAACCAAAGTCTCTTGCTTGATCCTACGCAGCCCCACCCTCTCTCCCTGCATCTGGGTGCCTGGCCCTGCCTGCCCCACACCCCCGCCCACTCATCTTGGCCGTCTGGCACCCTCTCTCCTCCCATCCCTAGGGGAGCTGGCAGGGGTCCAGCATAGCCGCTGTTGTAATGTCCCTGGCAGTGCCCATGGAGAGGAACGGCTGGACCTGTTCCCAATCAGTTAACCTAGGCCCTCTGCTCGCCAGGGGAACTTGACTCGGGCTCTAGGAGGGAACACCATGGTTCTGACCCGAGACCAGTGACAAGGAGCTCTGCCCAGCTGTTTGTAGTCCACAGGAGCTGCCCAAGTAATGGAGCCCTGGGGCATTGAGACTTGCTGATCGCTGTCCAGCAGGGCTTTGTGGCTTTTCAGGGCAATGGGCCTTTTTTCTCAAAGGCAGATTAGGATGGGGGTTTCTGTGTACTTGCATAGTGGCAGAGGAAGGAGGAGGAGTCCTCTTGGTCCATTCAGGGTACAAGAAGATGGCTGGCAGTGGCCATTGGGTTACCAGGATGCCAGGGAGTGAGATGCTGGGATGGGCTGAGTGTGGGAAAGGCAGGATCCTCCTTCTGGGACAGCTGTCATCCCAGCTAAGACCATCTTCTGAACCTAGGCCCTGAGTTCCGCCCCAGCCCTCACTGTAGGTGGAAGAGGATGGTAGGGTCTGGAAGGTTTGGGAAGCTAAGGTTTCCCTTCCTTGCCTCCCCTTCTTGGCCCCCTCTCCCAGCCCAGCTGTTTCTGCAGAAGCTCCTCCTGGGGCCAAGAGCAGCTCACAGCCAGACAGGGGCCGAAGGAGAGGGAGAGGGGCTCCTGGGGTCCCTGCAGAGCCGGCACTGATGTGCACGCCCTGGCACAAGCAAGCACACCTCTCGGCACCTCCAGGGCTGCTCCCACCCACCTCACCTCCTATACATTCCCTACACACTGCGCCAGGTAGATACATCCTCAGGCGTTCACTGTCACAGGCACTGCTCCTGGCACTCTGGGGCTTTCTCTCACAACCTTCCACTTACTCATCTTTCATGCACACTTGCCTCCTGCCCCAACACCCTCCCTTATGCTCTTTCCCAGAGCCTCGCATGTGCCTGGTCACTGCACGGAGTGGCTCATTCTAAGTGGCTGTCTGGCTAGACCCAGACACTGCCTGCATCTTAAAAGCCTCCCCCAGCTCCACAGCCTGAGAGTGGGAGGCACATTTGTCTGAGTCAGAGTGCTCTGGGGGACCTTCTCAGAGGCTGGAGGCCTCCAGGGACACAGGACTGTCCTCTGCTAGGTAATCAACAAATTGGCTTCTCCGGCCAGGGCAGCAGGGGATAGAAGGGCCGGAGGACAGCCGCCTCTGCACTGTCTGTCCTGGATGCCACCGTAAAGCCCGATGGGATCCTTCTCACGGCAGGAGGCCAGAGCACGAAGACATGTCCAAGGTGGAGATTAAAGGGTAGAGGCTGCAGCATTAAGCTGAGCAAGGATTACACTGGAATTTCCTGGGCGTTTAACAGCTGCAGGACAGGGCGGGGGACAGAGCTTGTGGTGCTGACCTGGTGGCGAACAGGTGTGAAGACCAGTCCAGCAACCACAGCAGACATAAAGCCATGGGCCCCTTTGCCCTTGGGACTGTCCCTCTCCCCCCTGGACTCTGCAGCCTGCTTGGCCTCACTAAATCCTTCCTGTCTGGGCTCACTCTGCAAGGATGCCCCTCATTATGTGTTCAGAGTGGACAACCCCCTCTGGTGTCCTCTCGCCCTTCGTAGTCCCAGTTCTTTGCTCCACATCGTGGAAGAGAAGCATGACATGGTTACCGGGACAATTTCAACTTCTTGGAAAAGGAGCTTAAGGAATATCCAGGGATAAAAGTTATTTTTGCTTCAATTGTCCATATTGTTTCATTCATTCTAGGCTCCTACTCTCTTTCCATCTCTACTTTCCTCTTATAGATGAAAATCTCTAGATATTTTGAAATCTAGAAAGAAAAAAGGGGGGAATAAAATGTAAACATATCCTATAGTTGTCTAGATTTTTAAAATATTTTCCTTTTTGTTTAGATTTTAATTATGAGATTTTGTTTTAATTATAAAAATAAGGCATGCTTAGCATAACAAGAAAAATAACTGAAATATGTGTAAGACAAAGTTAATCCACACACCTACATTCCTTCATTTCTACCTCCCACGGTAACCAATTTTAATGGCCCAATATGTCTTCTGCTGTACCTTCCTCCAAGATTGTTTGGCTTAAATTATTTAAGTTTAAAAAATTCATTTTGTGGATTGAGGTGCATAAACTATATTAAATAAGCTTGATTTGTTCGTGAAATCATCATATTTAGCATTTAATTTGAGCATAGTTAATTTTTTTAATTCTTACAGATTCACTAATTTAATGTACTTTTCAATCTTTCATTTTTTTATAGTAACAGAATTCACGAGCTATGCCTTATAATCTAAGATTCTACAAGTCTTTAATTTTTGCCAGTTTCTGAAAACAAAATACAGCCTTGCTGCCTAAGAAACTGCCTTATTCTTGTAAACCAAAGAAATGTAGCAGGCTTGCCGATCTTGTCTGCACCGTATCAACAAGATATTAAATGATATACCCAGAAGAGAAGCTGAGAAAAAAATTATGAATTCCTAGAATGCAATTTTTGTCACACGAAACTGTGTCTAATCAGTTTCATTTTCTGAGCTATCATTTTACATCCACATTTCTGCTGCTTCTGGGGCTTTATATTTTTAAAACCTTTATACACATCCGAAATTTGAATATTTTCCTGATTGAGATAAGTTGTCCTCACTCTCAAGTGTTGAGCAGTCCCTTTGGTGAGCTGGAGAAGAGAGTGGATCTCAAGCAGGCTGCGAGGGAGGAGAGCAGGGCCTGGTCTCCCCGAGGTCTCTTCCCGCCCGGGTGGCAGGAGGGATGTGGTTGGTCCCTCCCGGGATCCTTGGGACCACATGCAGAAGATGCTCCACATCCACAACCACTGATGCCACTTTTGAAAGTCAAGTTCTAAGTCCCGCTTGCTTAGTATTCCAGACACATGGAGCAGCCGTCTTCTTTAGGTTTCTGCCTTTGAAATCTGCTTCAAAAGAAGCTGCAGTGGTATGAACTGGTTGACAGCAATTTATTCCATATCCCAATACGGCTTCCTCTTGCCTTATTTGTACTCTTGCAATAGAGATATGGTCAAGATTCTTTTTATATATTAAAAAAATAAAAGACTTAAAATGACCTGATCTGTTTAATGAGCTAGAACGGACTTAACTTCCTAGTCTGACTCAGCAACTATTGTCTTTTACCTGAAGAAACTTGTCTATAACCTTCTGTCTTCTGAATCTGAATCCCACAGAGATCCTCATCAAACATTGGAAGTACACTCTGTGTACTTTAAGATCCTCAACCGTTGCTTTTTAATGAATATCTTTTTACTTAGTACAATTAAAAAAAAAAAAAGGAAGTGGCAATTCACAGGCTGCATCTCCATTTTATTCTTTTCTTTCTGCTGCTTCTCGAGGACAGAAGCTGAGTGGCTTTAACACGCATATTTCATAATTGCTTTTGCTCTTTTCTGGGTCTCCTGGAGGGAGGCCAGCCTCACGTTTTCATTAAGATGCGTGCTAAGAGCATGCAAGCCTGCCCTATTGCAGCCACACTTATGTTGTGGGTCATCAAAGCAAATGCCTTGCCATTCTTCATCTTCTAGAATGTTCCATAATATCTGCAGTGCATCTTTTCTATCTTGTTTGGCTGTCTTTCAGGAAAAAAAAAATTCATTGAGATGTTTCCAAAATATTTATTATTCCTTCTCCACGATAATTTGTCTGGTTGTAAGCTTGAGAAGATACAGTGCTTATTGTTTCTTCTTTGTATAGATTACAGAATCCATCCATGTTCTGACTAAAAGAAAGAGATTATTTTAAAGAATATCTTCTGGGCAAATGGTAAAATGGTCTTCCTTGTTTAAAATTTTGCTGCTGGCATTTTCTGTTCCTGATAACAGTATTCCTAAAGCCTCTGTGGCTCTGGGCAAAATCTGGTGTGTCGGGCCTGTCTATGAAGCCATTGAGAGTTTGGGGGACATACCTACCGCATGAATCGCTTCAGGATATTTATTAAAACAGCCATATTGTGTTGGTGCCGGTGTTACAGGATTTAAGAGCTGTGTGTGCTTTGTATTTCATCATCTCTCTGTTCTCCTCTGAAGCATTTATTCCATTTGTGAATGATCCTAGTAGCATTTGAGACAGTATTTGCAAAGACCCTCTGTCTCTGAAGAGCAATTTGCCATATGGAAGTGCTTCTTACGTGTCTCCACAGGCTGTAAATTGAACTCTCTATTTCACACATAGAGCTATAGAAAGTACGAAAGGTAAGTTTTGGGAGCTAGTTGGCAGAAGCCCACTAGACAGCAGCCCATACGTTTGTAGAAATGGTATCTCTCTGCGATAACTCCACGGATGGAGTTAATACTGAAGGCTACGCCTTCTAGCACAGCCAGCATTACCAGAAAAAAACTGACGACTTTTGTATTTATCACAGTTAAATATAGTTTCATTGTATGATTTCAGTTTCATTGTGGTTTTCAATACCACTGTTTATCACAAGGCCACATGTATCCAGGAGAAAACAGGTTGCAACTTCCCTTCCTTCCAATTGGCTTTTTTTTTTCTCTCTCTCTCTCAGTCTTATGTCTTTTGAGCAATCCAGGCAACATGCCTCTTATTTTTCTTCTCAACAGAAATAAAGGAGTATACTGCTCTCGCCCACACAGTTCATGGACTTTGGAGACACAGTCAGGAGGAGAGAGAGAGCATCACCAGTCTCTAGGTCAACAAGCAAAGGGGGCACCGAGCTTGTTTGTCTCCACTGCGACACTGGTGGTGGCCATCGCCCCTGTTCATTTGCTCGTGAGCATGGTGCTGTGTCTTCTGAGGGCTCGGGAAGGGTTTATATGAGAGGTAGCTTATTGTGTGGTTACGAGGAATCGTTTTGAAGGCATGAGCCTTCAACATTTTGATTTATTTTACCACGCAGTTATTATATACAATTTTAAAGAAAATTTTAATTAACAATTTGGTTGAAAAGATAATACCTATGCAAGATTTTTAAAATGCAGAAATGATAGTGATGGTGAATCTCCCTTATACTGGGTCCTAGTCCTCTTCTTTTTTCGCAGGTTTTTGGATGTTCTTCCATAAATATCACTCTCTCTATATATGTATATGCAAATTCTTCTCAACAAATGGCAGCTTACTTTACACTGCTCTACACTGTACTACTTTCACTTGGAAATTATTTTCATATCAATACATAAACAGTTGCCCGTATTCCTTTTTAACGATGTGCCGTAGTTTTTTAACCATCTTCCTGTTGGTGGACAGTTAGTTTATAGCCTTTTCCCTTATAAACGATTCGCGATTAATGTCCTTGTTTGAACATCTGTGCAAACTGATGCCAACAGACAGTACCTGAAGGACAAATTCTTAGAAGTGAAGCTGCTGGGTAGATATTGCCCAGTTTTTCTCCTGAGAGAATATGCCAGTTTGAACGGGTAAATGCAGTGTCTATCTGAGAACCTGTTCCCCGGGCCTTCTCCAAGGCAGTGTGTTATCAGTCTAATAGGTAAAAACCGTGTCTTTGTCAGCTGCCATACCAAAGCGTAATTAGACCAGGTGGATTATAAGCAATAGAAATTTACTTCTCGCAGTTCTGGAGGCTGGACATCTGAGGGTCAGGGTGCAAGCATGGTCATGTCCAGGGGAGACCCTCTTCTGAATTTCAGACTGCTCTCTTCCTGGTGTATCCTCACAAGGCAGAAAAAGGGTGAAAAAGCCCTTTGGGGTCTCTTGTATAAGGGCACTAATCCCATTCGTGGGGGCTCTACTCTCATGATCTGATTACCTCCCGAAGGCCCCACCTCCTGGTCCATCATCTTGGGGGTTAGGATTTCAACATATGAATCGAGGGGAGACACAGACATTCAGTCTGTAACAAAGGGCTTGTCACTGTTGTTTTAATACACCTTCCTTTACATGTAAGCAAACAAGAAGCGTTTTTTCATACGTTTAAGCCACACGTTTATTCTTCTATAAGCCATAGGAAAACGTGTGCCCCTTGGGGGAAGACAGTCTTTGTTCACAAAGTGTACGCCAGCCCCGTGTGTGTCTGCCCCTTACCCTGCGCTGTCTCGTTCATCACACAGGATGGCATGCCTGCGCTCTGCCGCATTTATTCTCCTGCCGTCCCTCCCGCCGTACCCCACAGCTATCTTTCTGTGCCCCTCTTGCTTCACTGCCTCTCTGAGATTTCTGGAGTGTCCAGGTCCAACCAGGGTGGGGTGTTGTTGTGGGGGCGGAGGGGGGGGCGAATCGGTGTGTCCAGAAGGGTGGAGCAGCTTCTCACCTGCCTGCCTGCAATGGGGATTTCTAACTTCCAATACAGGTGGCTGTTGGAGGCAGGGAGGAGAGTAAATGAAGAGAAAGAACTGGAATAACTCCTTCCAGAAAGGGTAAGACTGACCTGGAACTGCCGTGCGCCCCACCTCTAGGTGGGAGAGCCGTGAGAAATGAACACACGGAGCCACCCGCTGGCTCCTGTCCCATGGTGTTGGGGCAGTTTGAGAGCTGTGGGAGGGGACTCGGGATCAGGTTTTGGGGCCAGGGCAGTATGTGAAGAAATCCGCTTTCCTCCCGCCTCCCTCTCCGGTCCCGTGTGTCTCTCCAGGAAGCAAGCTTGGCCGCACACCCCCAGTCTTGCGCAAGCGGCAGCCCCGCCCGGGAGCAGGGTGGAGGCCGGGGCGATGGTGGGCGCCCAGAAGATGCCCCATGGCTACTGAGGGGGCTGCCCAGCCAGGGAGCAGAGTGGCGGGCATGGTGTGCAGCCTGGGGGTCCTGCTCCTGGTGTCTTCGGTTCTCGCCCTGGAAGGTAAGGGGGAGGGGAGACGGGCGAACCCCTGCCTGCCAGAAGAGACCCAGCGCTGGTGGGAAGTGGGGAGGATTCAGGAAAGGAAGGAAAGAGTGAAGACGTCAAGAGAGGGAAGGGCACAGGGAGGACAACCAGGCCCTGAGTCAGGCGTGTCGGAGGAGGGGTCCCAGCAGTCGCTGTGCCGCTGCTGGCAGAGTGAGTGGACAGGGAGGGAAGCTCCTCTGTTCCCACTGGGAATGGGACGGGGGCTGGCACGCTGGCCGGAGGCGTGGCCACTGTGCGCCCCTCTTGTCTCTGGGCAGAGGTATTGCTGGACACCACGGGAGAGACATCTGAGATTGGCTGGCTCACCTACCCGCCAGGAGGGGTGAGTGTCACTCTCTAATTCTGAGTCCCTCCAGTCCCCCATTCCCTGGAGAGTAGAATTCAGGGAGGAAACCCTGGGCAGAGATGGGTGGGGTAAGATCCCCCCCACCCTCCCTCCAGGGAAGCAGGGTTTCAGGGTCTCTTCTCCCTGCTTTGCTTGTCATTAGTTTTAAGTCTCAGTAGAAGAGCTATGTCCCCATGTCCCCTTCCTGTCCCCTCTCCTCCCCTACGCCCCGACCAAGCCCTGAGCCCCCAGTGCTTCCCTGGCCCTCCCTGCAGTGGGACGAGGTGAGCGTTCTGGACGACCAGCGGCGCCTGACTCGGACCTTTGAGGCTTGCCACGTGGCGGGGGCCCCCCCAGGCACCGGGCAGGACAACTGGCTGCAGACACACTTCGTGGAGCGGCGAGGGGCCCAGAGGGTGCACATCCGTCTCCACTTCTCCGTGCGGGCGTGCTCTAGCCTGGGCGTGAGCGGGGGCACCTGCCGGGAGACCTTCACCCTGTACTACCGCCAGGCCGAGGAGCCCGACAGCCCTGGCAGCGTGCCAGCCTGGCACCTCAAGCGCTGGACCAAGGTGGACACAATCGCAGCCGATGAGAGCTTCCCCCCCTCATCCTCCTCCTCCTCCTCCTCTTCCTCCTCCTCCTTGGCGTGGGCTGTGGGGCCCCACGGGGCTGGGCAGCGGGCCGGGCTGCAGCTGAACGTCAAAGAGAGGAGCTTCGGGCCCCTCACCCAGCGTGGCTTCTACGTGGCCTTCCAGGACACGGGGGCCTGCCTGGCCCTCGTCGCGGTCAGGCTCTTCTCCTACACCTGCCCCGCTGTGCTCCGGGCCTTTGCCTCCTTTCCAGAGACGCAGGCCAGCGGGGCCGGGGGGGCCTCACTGGTGGCAGCCGTGGGCACCTGTGTGGCTCACGCAGAGCCAGAGGAGGATGGAGTGGGGGGCCAGGCGGGGGGCAGCCCCCCCAGGCTGCACTGCAATGGGGAGGGCAAGTGGATGGTAGCCGTCGGGGGCTGCCGCTGCCAGCCTGGACACCAGCCTGCGCGAGGGGACAAGGCCTGCCAAGGTGAGAGCCCACCGCCCTGCGCTTGCCCACCGCCCCGGCACGTCCCTCCTGCCCCCTGCTTTGGGCTCATCCCCTGAACACCCCAAGACGTCTTGTCCCCAAAAGGTCAGGAATAAGCCATCATAGAAAAGGATCCCTGTTTTCCCCGATTTTATTTCCTAAAGTACTCAAACTTGCTATCACCTAATCATCTGAAATTTCTGGAGCCTTCTGGAGCCTTTCATGGAATTGCTGAGGGTTGGAGGGCTCCAGGTCTGAGAAATGATGGAGATCAAAAGGTGTTGGACTCCCCAGCTGCCTGGGGCTGTGTCCTTTGTCCTCATTCACTGGTCAGTGGGGAGGGATGCAGGTGGAAGGAGCCAGTGACCACCAGCTGAGCAGAGCGGCAGGAGGCCTGCCCCTGCAGAGGGAGGTTATGCAACCAGCCAGAGACACCCAGTAGGCCCCCTGCGCCCCCTTTCTCCTTCAGTGGAAATGCAGCTCTGGCCCAGCAGACGCAGAAGGAATCTCTGCCGAGGGGAGAGCGAGCGGGGGTAGGCCTGGGGAGGAAAAGAGAACCGGCTCTGGCGGGGAGAAGGCTGTGAGGCCACCTGTGTGCAGGTGTACTAGGCACTCAGGGCAGGTGGGTGGAGTGAGCGTGACCCCCACTGTCCTCTCTGACTCCTCAGCCTGTCCCCGGGGGCTCTATAAGGCCCAGGCTGGAGATGCCCCCTGCTCACCCTGCCCAGCCCGCAGCCATGCTGCCACCACCGCGGCGCCCGTGTGCCCCTGCCTCCAGGGCTTCTACCGGGCCAGTTCTGACCCGCCAGAGGCCCCCTGCACTGGTGAGTCCCTGGTCCAGCCCAGTGAGGGAAGAGGCCGCAGGGAGGGGGCCCGAAGTACAGAGCCCGTGGCTGACGCTATGGGGACTTTGCATTTGGAGTGACTTCTCCTTCCCCTGTTTTCTTGGTATCTTCCCTACCCCGTCCCCCCACCCTCCTTCCTGGCCCACCTCCTGTCTCTCTCCTCTCCCTCCTACCCCCACTGCCCCCCTCTGCCCCATGCGCTTCTGTCTCCTCCCCTCTGGGCCACCCCCGCTCCCCCCGCCCCTGCTTTCTTCCTTCCTCACCCCCCCCCCACACACACACTATGACTCCTGCCTTCCCGGCCCTTCCCTGGTCGCACCCTCCGGCCCCCCAAGGCCCTCCTTCGGCGCCCCGGGAGCTGTGGTTCGAGGTGCAAGGCTCAGCACTCATGCTGCACTGGCGCCTGCCTCAGGAGCTCGGGGGTCGGGGGGACCTGCTCTTCAACGTCGTGTGCAAGGAGTGCGCAGGCCAGCAGGAGCCGGGCGGCAGCGGGAGCGCGTGCCGCCGCTGCAGGGATGAGGTCCACTTTGACCCCCGCCAGAGGGGCCTCACTGAGAGCCGAGTGTTAGTGGGGGGGCTCCGAGCACACGTGCCCTACATCCTGGAGGTGCAGGCTGTCAATGGGGTGTCTGAGCTCAGCCCGGACCCTCCCCAGGCTGCAGCCATCAATGTCAGCACCAGCCATGAAGGTGAGCCCTGTCCTCGGCCTTAGGGGTGCCCTGCCTGGGCTCCCCAGCACCCCTTCCCCTCTCCTGCACCCCTTCCCCTCTCCTGCCGTCCAGACCACCTGCTGGAGCTCCGGCAGGTGCACTCCACCCCCTGAGGCTCCTGCTCCCAAGAATTCCCGTCCCCCTAATGACGCGCCCCACTGCAGTCCCCTCCGCAGTGCCCGTGGTGCACCAGGTGAGCCGGGCCGCCAACAGCATCACGGTGTCGTGGCCGCAGCCCGACCAGGCCAATGGCAACATCCTGGACTATCAGCTCCGCTACTATGACCAGGTGGGCAGCAGTGGGGCTTCACAGCGGGGCTGGTGGCAGCTCACGGTCCTGGGGGAGGGGGCGGCTGGAGGTCAGCTGGGGCAAGGACAGGTGCACGGGGAGTGAGCCTGAGAGCCCAATGACCAGGGAGGGTGGCTGGGCACCTGGGGCCACAGGGGTGAGAGGGGCGGGCAGGGAGTGAGTGGCTGTTACCTCCAGGCGGAAGACGAGTCCCACTCCTTCACCCTGACCAGTGAGACCAACACTGCCACCGTGACGCAGCTGAGCCCCGGCCACATCTACGGCTTCCAGGTGCGGGCAAGGACCGCTGCTGGCCACGGCCCCTACGGGGGCAAGGTCTACTTCCAGACGCTGCCGCAAGGTGAGGGAGCCTGGGCGGCCCAGTGGGGCAGAGGGACGCCCAACGGGGTGGGGAGGACAGGCCTGGGGCTGTCCCGACCCTGCACCCTGACACGATGCCCTCCAGACTGGAGGTTCTGTGGGAAAGGAGGGTGCTTGTGGCCCAGGTGACCTTAGGAGCTATTTGGGGAAGGGTGGGGGGTTGGGAGGTGTGTGTAGGGTGGGGGGTTATGGGTGTGCGTGTAGGTGTAGAGGTTATGGGGGTGTGTAGGGGTGGGGGTGGGGGGTGTGTGT
>VSMD01137813.1:0-16107 GCA_008750895.1 Mirza zaza | reverse complement strand
TTTGAGGTTGCTGTGAGCTAGGCTGACACCATGGCACTCTACCCCGTGCAACAGAGTGAGACACTGTCTCAAAAAATAAATAAATAAATAGATAAATAAATAAGTTGACTAATAAAAAAGGGTAGACAATGAAAGGAAGTCTTTCCTATTGACATGCCCAGGCCCCCATGATCCTCCCCAGAGGCAACCACTATTTACAATTTTTTATGTATCATGTCATAATTAGCTAATATAGCAATGCAAGTGTGGTTATATAGAAAATTTATAAAACCTAATCTTTCTATTTTTACATACTAGAATACTATATACACCGTTCTTCATACTCTTTTCCAGTCAACAATACATTTTGCAAGACAGTCCACATCAGCCTCTAGAAATCTATCTTTTGAATGGCCACATAACATCTTATGATGTGGTTGTTTCATACCGCATTTAACTGTTCCCTACTGGTGGCCACTTAGCTGGCGTCCAGTTTTTCACTGTTGTAAACAATGCTGTGACAAACAGTTCTGTACATATCTTTGTGTATGTACTTATGTGAGTACATTTGTTAGCAAAATCCTTAAAATGGAAATACTAAACAGATGTATAATTACAACATGTATAATTACAACAAATTTGCCAAATTGCCAACCCAAATTTTTGCACCAATTTATACTCCTATCAGCAACGTCAGACAGTACCTCTATCTCTACAATATTGCCAGTGCTGTGTTTTATTAATATTTTTTTATCTTTGCCAATTTAATGGGACAAAAATAGTATCTCATTGTGGTTTTAATATATTTGTCTTATTTCGAATCAGGTTGTAGCATCTTTCCATATGTTTATAAACTATATTCCTTTTTATGTGAATTGTCTATTTGTATCATTTGCCATGTTTCTTTCGAATTGCTGGGTTTGTTATTGGTTTACAATTATATTTACATTGTCTTTATTTATATAGTTTAAAATCATTTTAAAAATAATATTAAATATTATGCAGAATTTTTAAAATTTTAATATAGTTAAATTTATTAATCTTTTTCTTTAAGAGTTCTAGGTTTTATGTCATATTTTAAAAAGGTCTTTCCTATCTAAGATTATAAAAAATACTCTCTCTTATTGTTCTGTGGTACTTATAAAGTTTGCTATGTTTTCACAGTGTTTGCTCACTAATTGATATTTTAAAATAAAATAATAATTGTTTAAAAAGAATGTACAAATTTACATTTAACGTCTTAGAAAGCAACAGTCATATTATCTTATAATTTATAAAATATGTATTTTCCAAAGTACTAGAATCCAAAAATTTTAAGTTCAGTATTAGAGAGTAAAGGAAAAGAGAATCCTAGTCAATTGAAATAATCTTTGAAAATCTTACAGGCGGATATTATGTTTGAAAGAAATTAAAAGGAATAATTTTCACATTTAAAAATTATTTGAGTATGGCATGGGCTTAGTGATTTTCTTCCGAAGACTATAGAAAAGGAGAAATAGTAGCGTTAAAGTGGAGAAATCTGGCAAACACTACCTCGACCAAATGATAAACATTAACATTACGTAACAGTGACACTTCATGTGGATCTCGTGTACCCCCAGTACAATGTGACGAGAAGGCCACCTTACCACTGTGCTAATCTTCTCCAAACTCATAAATCCAGCCTACTTCTGGGAAAGATATTAGGTAAGTTCAAATTGAGGGACATTCTATAAAATACCTGGCATACTTTTCAAAACTGTTAAGGTCGTGAAAAACAGAGAAAGCCTGAAAAACTGTCACAGACCGCAGAGGAGACAGAGACATGATGGCTAAATGTAGCGTGAAATCCTGGAGTGGAACCTCAAACACATAAATAGAATTAATGGAAAAACTAGTGAAATCCAAGTAAAGTCTGGAGTTTAAGAAATGATATTGATTTTTCAGTTTTGCTAAGTGTAATGCTGTAATGTAAGATGATAACATCAGAGGAAACTGAAACTGGGTGATGGGGACAGGGGAATTCTTTGTACTACCTTTGCAACTTTTTATGTAAATCTAACATTATTCCAAAATAAAATTTTATTAGAAAATAATTTTATGTTTAACAAGAATTTTCTGAGAGTAAACACCCTTAAAATATTTGCAAACAAAATTTTATGTGTAATAACCATTTTTAAAGGTTTAAAGATAATTTTCCAGCAGTTCTTGGCTGTAGCTGGCCAACATGCAATGTGAATCCACCAAGTAACAACACTTCCTGCTGTGAATATCTTACTAATACCCTTGGAGAAGCAGTAAATGTAAATGGGTAAACAGAAATTTAAATGACAGACTAGTACTGTAAAAGGATCTTAAAGTAGTTGTTTTGAAATTCACAGATAGTCATCCATACTGAAAAGTTTGTAGGGAAGTGTTTTTGTTAAAATAACAGCTTTATTGGGAATATAATACCCATATCATACAATTTACCCATTTGAAGTGTACAATTCAATGGTTTTTTAGTATATTTACAGACATGTGAATCACTGTCAATTTTAGAACATTTTCATCATTTAAAAAAGAAAAAAAAAAACAGGTATTGTGGCTCAAGCCTCTAATCCTAGCACTTTGGAAGTCTGAGGCGGGAGGATCACTTGAGGCCAGGAGTTTGAAACCAGTCTGAGCAACACAGTGAGATCCTGTCTGTACAAAAATTTAAAAGATTAGCCAGGTGTGGTGGTGCACACCGGTAGCCCCAGCTACTTGGAAGGCTGAGGCAGGAGGATTACTTGAGCCCAGGAGTTTGAGGCTGCAGTGAGCTGTGATGATGCCACTGCACTCTAGCCTGGGCATCAGAGCAAGACCTTGTCTCACCAAAAAAAAAAAAAAAAGAAATTCCAAACTCTTTAGCTATCACCTTCCTATCCTCACATTCTCCTCCACCAGCCCTAAACAACTACTAACTTACTTTCTGCCTCTATAGATTTGCCTATTCTGAACATTTCATATAAATGGATTGTATGATATGTGATCTTTTGTGATCGGCTGGTAGTATTATTTTTATATTTTCCAGATAAACTCTGAAGAACAGATAGAAAAATATCTTAGAAATATGCTTTTATTGATGGAGATAGTGAATCATTTATTTTGAAATATAATCTCAAGCCCCAACTCCCAAGGTGTCTTGCATCCCATCCAAATGCAAATATTCCCCTCCACATTCTGTTACAATCACTGTTTAGTACCTAGCAAAGAATAAATATAGAGTGGTGGTTAGCAGCACACCTAGAGAGCTAGACTGCCTGATTCAAACGCTAATTCTGTCACTTAGCAGCTGTGTAACTCAGGGCCCATTACTTGACATCTCTGGTCCTCAATTTCCTCCCCTGTAACATGGGAAAAATAATGGTCTGACTGCATAGGTCATTATAAGGATGAAATGAGCAAATAGATCCAAGGCCCTTAAAATGGTCCCTAGCACATATTAAGAGCCGTACATGCTTGACTTATTTAGTATCGTTATCAACTATGAGAGCCATTCAATATAAATAGTGCCACAAAGTGTCCCATGATCCTATATGATCACAGAGCATTTTTGCTAGAGATTCCTTAGTCTATTGCTCTCAGCCTTGGCAGAAGTATGTTTAGCCTAGAAAGATCCAGTAGTGCGTCCTTAGGCATTTAACAAATATTTATTTATTGAGGACATGCTATATGTTAGGCATTATCTCAAGATATGTGAATACAATTGAAATGATCCTTTTCATCACAGAGTCTAGTGTTAAATACAGATAAGTTGTGGCAGGGATCAAAGAACACTGTAAAAAGAACTGTACCATTGCACAAGGGAACAAGCAGGAGAAATAAGGCGAGGTGACATCTTCTGGTTGGTTTTTGGAGCGTTTATCGAAGTTTCATTGAGTTTTCAGAGCATGGGGAGATAAAGGGAGAAAGGTAAAGAGAGGAAGGATTTTTAAGATGTTTTGCTGAGTGTTCAGAATATGTGTCCACTCAGGCAGTATCATTTGCAGTAAGGCGATCTCAGTAAAGATTACAATGCTTTAATGACTTTTTGAAGACTGGATTACTGTTTCTTTAAACTGCATGAGGATCCTGGGCTTTATATGGCATATAGATACTTACAATATAATGCAATACTGGGGACAGTTAGAGAGAGCTCTGGGAACACGAGGGAAGGGTGAACTTGAACTTAGGGGATCAAGAAAGGAGCAAGAGATACCTAAACTGAGACTTGGGAGGATGAAGGAGTTGCAACTGGAAGGGAAAATATTCCAGGAGAGGGCAAAAGAGCCAAGACAGGGACTGGGGAGAGCCAGGTATGTTGCAGGATCTGAAAGCGGGAGGGCGTGGCTGGAACACAGCGGCAGGAGGGCGTATGACTGCAGGTGAGGCTGCCCAGGCTGGGACCTGCAGCCCTGGGCATGCAGGTAAGGGTCTAAACTTCATTCTGTTGGCACTGGGAAACCAGCAAGGACTATTAACAACAAAAAGGAATGATTCACACAGTGCTAGGTAGCTGTTGGCCTAGCAAAGAGTCCTGACTCTTGGGAATGGAGTTTTCTCATGGCCTCATAGACCCTGTTCTGGGATGGAAAGTTGCAGAGCTCAGGGAAATTAACAAGGGAAGCAGAAGACAGCTGGAAAAGTTCTTACAGCTTCCTAGCAAGTAGTGGGCATTTTTTACACCTTCTTGCCTGCTACCAGACCTATAGAAGCAATGTTTTTGTTTCTTTTTTAAAATTATCACTAGACAAACTAGAAAATGAAAATTTTATTTTCCCTTTATTTCTAAGCATCCTCAGCAATTAGCAGTGGTAAAGTTGTTTCTATATCTCTAGTTGTGCTAATAGCATGGCTGCTCTGTGAAACAAATTATTCTTCAGTGACCCCTTTCGAAGGCAAACATTGTAAAACGAAGAGAAATTTAATTAAACGGGTAATATTTTCAAATCTAATATCCTATTATGTAGCAATTTGACAGCATGCTTTTGTAATATTTATTCTTCCTTTATTCTATTTGCAAAGTTTTATAGTATTAAACAGGATTGAGGAGTGTAGTGGATATGATAAGCCACCCCGATCCCCTTTGGGAATAACAGAGATCTTGCCCTAGCTTCTGGGAGTGCTGCCAGCAAATGGACCTCCTCTGCCAGCCCCCTTTGGGGGTTGCCACAGATTCAGAGAGCTACCTCCTCCCCTCCAAGGTCATGCTCTCTCACCCTCCATCATATCCAATGACTAGTAGTTGAGGGCATATAAAGGCCATAGAGGCCTAGCCTTCTCTCCCTAACTTCCAACAACCCTAGGAGGTCATCCCAATTTCTTAACTCCCTGCAGGTTGCCTGGGGCATCGAGTGGGTCTACGTCTCCCTTTGCTGGGTCTTCCTTTCCCTTCCACTCGTTTTGATCCCAAGTGCTCTCCTGAAAGAGAGATACCATCTCAGTCCTCTTTGGTCCACAGAGACAAGAAGCAGAAAATGTTGTCATGCTGAAGAACAAGGCCTAAAGGTGTAGGCCTTGCAGGTGTTTTACTATCTGGAAGGAAGTGAATCATAAAGGCTGAGAAATGAATCCTAAGGGCCCAGCTCCAGGTATGCATGGACGCAGGTCTTACTTGGTAGCAGTGAAAATTAAAAATAAAAATGCTATTTATTCTCTCTTTCTTCTCTTCTTCCTTTGTCCCTCCATCCTTCCACCTGCATTCTTTCCCCTTCCTCTTTCCATCTGCTGTCCATGTACAAGCCCAGTGTGATCAGAGAAGCACCACAATGCCCTGTGGCCTAAACATGCTCCCCTCTGGTGGGCACCCCTTCCTCTCCTTTATGCACAAAGTGTCGCCACTGTTGCCATTCTTCTGGATAATTCAACAGTCAGAAGCACAAAGCTCCTATGCAGATACATGCATGTGACATGGGGAAAAAGGCTCCGAGAGCCTTTGCCTGTTTTTGCTAATTAACCTTTGCCTGTTTATAAGGATTCGTTTTTACTGGTTTGCTCAGGGAAACATCACTATGGAGTGAGGCAAACTTGGCTGGGAGGAGATGGCAGATAGGACAGGTATGTTTCAGTGGGACTGGAAGGTACTGATGTCAGCCAGGAGGTCCAAGTTTTCTGGGATAGCTTCTCTTCCAGGAGCACATGATGGTGTAGAAATAAATGCCACCAAACGTGGAGGGGGCTGCCCAAACTGTGGGCACCTCAGAAAAAACTCTGCCTCCTTCTCAATTTTACCCAGTATCTGAGTCACTGAAAAACTCTCAGCTATCACATCCGAGTGGATACTCTTCACACATTGTCTGACTCAGCCTTTGGTGACATCGTTTTATGTGTATGTGGTCCAGACTGTGGACCATCCTTTCCTCTTAGAACTCCCTCCTGCTCTGGCCGCTGACACCCACTTGTCTGCAGGCTTCCTTCTGCCCTGCAGACTCTGCTCAGGCTCCCTTGGCTTCTCTTCCTCTGGTCTGCATTCTGTCGTTCTTTTTCTCATTTTACACATTTCCTGATGAGAAAGTGGTGAGTTTCTGGGGATGAAGAGGAGAAGACTAAATGTGGAGATTACTAGAAGTGAGTTTCAACTCCCTCAGGTTAAACACAGAGGGGCAGGAGGAAGCAGCCCTGAGTTCCCCTCTGTCCCTGGCCAGCCCATTCCTCGGGCAGAATGAGATGTCCCTCCTTGGAATCCTACGGCATTCTCCAGATACCCTGCATGCCTTTATCCTTTTCCTATGATCATGTGGCTGTGATTATACACTGTACTTTGGTCACAGCGGGGGGCTCTGGAGTTTATGCTCCATGGTAAATCCTTTTCTGGTTGCATGCCCTTGCTGACTTAGATCTACATCTTTTCCAGATGAACGGGATGAATAGTTCCAGAAAAATGAGTTATATAATGTTAGTGCATGATCTATGGATGCTGGACTTGGAACAGGAGCAAGGGCCAAGACGTGGGTTGAATATCAAAAGCTGGAAAGGCTCCTGAGAAGACACTCTCGGGACCAGAATGTCTAGAGAAGGGATGACATGTTCAGAGGCAGCCTGTTTCTCTTCGGTAATAATCTTCCTAGGGGCTGTTGTAGAGAAGGGGAGGTGACACTGAGAAGGGGTAGAGAAATGCTCCAGCGGTAAAAGGTTTGTCTGCAACTTATTTATGCTTCATTTAGAAAGGAAGCCTTGGAATTAGATGGAGGCGATACGAAATATTGAGACCCATGAACTTAAGAGACCCACGGGAGGAAAAAATTGCTTTGGTGTTGACCATGGCCGTGAACAGGTTTACTCTGAGGGGTTTAAGATTTAGTCTGCTTACTGGTATACCAGTAAGACTCCTTTAACTGGTGTATCAGAACAAAGCTGTTTGAGCCCATTGATGAGAAGGGAAGGACAAAATTTCAGCTGCCTTGTGTAACCCTAACCTGGCATGCTGTGGCACAAAACACCCAAGGAAGTCTAGAGGATCCTCAGAAGGATGTCAAAGGCTTTTGCAATAGAAGAGAAGCAATTGGGTTATAGTATAAGGCTTAGTAAAGCCACTGTTTACAGATGTGCATTTTACATAGCATATAAAAACACGCAGATGAGGGGCCTAACCTCCTTCCCAAGCTGTATGCCTGCCGGGCCTGGGTCTTCACTCAGTCAGAGAAAGTGGCTTTTCCCAGTTGGGACACCCAGGGGGAAGCCTTTCCAAAATTTGCATTAATGCTTTCCAAAACATCTCTCTCTAAGGCCTAGTCATACTTCTTGTACTATGAACCCTGTATATAAGGCCAAATCTTTAAATCTCTGCATTTACTTACATAGAATATTGTATGTTTCTTACATTATCAGATTTTGCTTAAATAGTAAAATTTATTTACATGGTAAGATACTGTTTTGTCAAAAAGAATGCAACTGGTGATTAATAAAAAGTAAAAATCTGTATTTAGAAGAGAAAATAAGCTCTTTTTCTTTTATTGAGTTTAATTTTATGTCATTATTTGGGGGAGATAACTTTACCCTAATTCTCAAAATCTGGTAACATGACAGCAATGAAATTTCTAAAAGTTCATTAAACCAGGCTAGTCTTCATCTGTCTAATGTTACTTTTGTGTGCTAAAATTCCTTTGGTTACTGGTCCTACAACAGTTCACCCAGGGAAGTTTATCTGCAAAATGTATCCCAAGAGGCTAAATTCATTTATTCATAAACTGGAATTATTTAAAATGGAACACTGGAATGTTGGAAAGCCACATTCCAGAAAGGTAGCTTAAATCTGTGGTTACATTAGATGCTCTGAGGTTAAAACTGTGAGCATCTTAAAAACTCTTAAAGCTGGTGACTGTACTAGCTGAGTAGACTCGGGCAAGCTACCTGGCCACCCTGTGTCTTAGGTTCTCATCTGTGAAATGGAACTAACCTTACACGGTGGCTACAAAAATTAACTGAGAAAATATGTGTAAAGTGTTTAGGCTTGCACCTGACACATGGTAGACATAGTAATAAAACTACATTAGTAATAGTGCAATGGATATTGAGCTGGCCGAAGATGCAATTGGCCAACCCCAGAATTGCTATATTTTACCCTAGTACTGAACCTAATGCTGAGCCTACAACCCTTCCATTTTCACACTAGCAGTCTTGCACCCATGGGGAGGCAGAGCAGTAAGAAATCCCAGAGGGGGATTCTGATCTATTCCAACTCTGACCCCCAGCCCCATGATCCAGTTAATGCTGCACCTACCCCCATCCCAATGATAATATCATATTGTGGTGTGGCTGCTCTGGTCCATCAACTTTAGAGTTAGGCAGAATTGGCCATCCTTCTCACATTTGTGCAAATGTCTTCAAAGGATTCTAGCAGTTACATTTGAGCCTTTTCCCCCACCAGCTGCAGCCACCACTGAATACTTTGCCTTGTAAATTTAGATTTGAAAGCATTTCCAAATGCTATTCAACCTTTCATTCACTTAACATTTCTTTTCAACATTTTTCTGTTCTGTTTTCTTTTTATTCTTTCCAAATCCAACAAAGTATTTTTAATATTAGGAGATCAGACACAAAAATCTAAAGATATCTGAAGAATTTTCTTCTATTTTATTTATTTATTTTTAGGAGACAGTCTTGTTCTGTCACCCAGGCTGGAGTGCAGTGGTGCCATCATAACTCACTGTAACCTGGAACACCTAGGCTCAAGTGATCCTCCCACCTCAGCCTCCAGAGTAACTGGGACTACACATATGCACCACCATGGTCAGCTAATTTTTTTTCTTTTATTTTTTGTAGAGATAGGGATCTCCTTATATTGCCAGGGCTGGTTGGGAACTCCTGGCCTCAAGCAATAATCCTGCCTTGGCCTCCCAAAGAGCTGGAATTACAGGCGTAAACCACTGTGCCTGGCTGAAAAATTTTATTTGATTTTTTATTTTTGCCAAACAAAAATGGTGGTCATTAATACCCCCATCAGTGCTACTGATGACAGTTATAGAAACTCTCCTGGGCGTGTCAAGACATTAGAGAAAGGTTTGAATGGAGAGGGGAAATTCCTGTATTTAAATAAATTTTTTACTCTACAATTAAAATCATTTCCTTTAGTACAATGTAAGGATGTACAGGCCATTGTGAACACCAGATTTTTCTCATTAATAATGAGCCCATTCCTTGAGTGCTGCTGTGTGTCAGGTGTTGAACAACCTATGAGACAGATCTTATATTTATTATCAGATGAGGAAACAGGCTGAGAAAGGGTAAGTCACACAGGATATGATGGGATGAGGCTTTAAAAAGTAAATAATAATGACTGCAGAGTGCCAGTGGAGAACACTTTTTATATTTCCATATAGCAAACTTATGAGGTTGGTCTTATTACTATTATCCTTTTTTAAATGGGGAAATAGAGTTATAGAGAGATCAAGCTGAGAATCTAAGCTTGTTTGAATCTCAAACTCTTCTTTCATGTGGCTGTATACCTCGATGAAAAGGAAATTTACATTTCCAAGAGTAAACATTAGTAATTGAGAGAAGCCAGGGTTTTAGGAAGCAGTAGGCATGAAAAATTTATGATAGGAAAAAGTAGAAAGAACTAAGCTATCTAATTTAATCTATTATGAGCCACATTGAAGAATCTTTAACCTGAAGCAGAAGCAATTTTCTAACTAGGCACAGATGCGAGTCATTTAATATTTCACGGAGGCAATTGAATGGCAGTACTCAGTCTTAGAGTAGCTAGTGAAATTGACTGTGAGCATTGACTATTTCTGATTTCCATTAGGACAGAACAAATGCACGGGGCTTAAATCACAATAGGAGATACTTCAGTACACTATGGAAAGGTTTTCTGATGTGAAGGTTGCTTTGGAATTGAAAAGTTACCAGGGACATTACAATCTCTGTATCTAGCAACTTTAAAATATAGCTTTAAATCAGTCTAGGATAGCTTATCTCTTATCCAGCCACAACCCAGAGAGATGGAGTCCAACCAGTTGAGATCCCACACCATTTTGATTCTATAAAAAACCCCCAATTCCCAATACACTTGGAGAATGATTATATCTAGACTTTCCTTCAATGTGTTCATTAGCAACATTTGTTCTTTCTAGGCTTTCTCATCCTCACCCCTCAAAAAAAACTGTTTGAATTTGGAAGTAAAGGGAATAGCAGAGTCTATGTAATTTGGTTCCTTGCTATAATTTCCCCATAATGCCCCAACAAAAAATTCCTCCCTCAAGTGAACAAGTTTTAAATCTTCTTACCCTGTCTAACACCAAGACTCATTTCCAGATACAATGCCTCTGTTCACATTGCTTTTGCTTGCCATGGATGCTCTTTCTCTTAGGAAATCCACCCACCTAATGTGTCATGTTCTACTCCATGTTCGAGGTCTTGCTGTTATCAGAAAGCCTCTGATGATCATCCTCTTCTCAGAATTTCTGTGAAACATAAAGTCTGTATCAAAGTTTAGTGCCGAATTACATTTTTGTGTGATTCTTTCTTTTTTGCTAAGTCAACATGACACTTCATGTTCTTGATTAGAAGATAGTTTCTAGCCTATATTATGGTTCTCAACTTAGAAGTAACTTAGTTGATCAATAAACAAAGGATGATTGGGTATAGTCCCTCTGCCTGGAGTAATCTCCCCTGACTCTCATGTCTTCTTATCTTTTAGGCCCAACTTAAATGTCGTTTTCTAGAGAGGCCTTCCCTGGCAGCTAAGTAGGCTCTTACTTTTCACCTTTCTTTTCCATCACTGCACCCTGTCAGCATCTTCACAGGCAATTATGTTTATTTGCTTGTTTGTTGGATTTTTGTCTTTAACTTTAGACCGTAAGCTCTGAGGACGGGGAACATGATTGTTTTATTGGGTGACATATCCCCAGTGCCTCAGACAGTGCTCCATAAATATTAGTTGAATGAATGAGTAATTGAGAAGGCAAGAAGCTGTGAGAGAGAGATCAAGCCTCCCTCAGGTCACAGGCTCAGAAGTGGCCTGTCATTGCCTTGTTTGCCTGTTGAGTCTAGTTCATAATACCCCAGGCTGAGCTGGTTTAGGGCTTGGCTGTGGTTTAAATCTTGTTTGGAAAAAAAAAATAGAAAGAAATTCATCTCTGCCAAAGTCAACAGCAAGTAAGTACAGTGGTAGATTGCTTAGCTTGATTAGTCAAGTTTGGGCAGAGAGGGATAGGAAGGGCATTTCTCCAAGGCAACAGAGCAGTGTGTTTTAAAGATGGGAAGTAAACCTGTGCGGCTTGAATACTGAACCTCCTCTGGGAGGAGTGTTGGAGGATGAGGCTAGAAGGAAAGGTTGAGATATAAGCTAGAGTTTGAAATCAGCTTGGTTGGTCTAGGCCAGCCCTCCTGTTTAGCACTGTAACTGCCTGAGAGAAACTGAGGCAAAGTGCCAACCCACACTCTTTAGGAAGGTGTGACACTTTATGTTGCAAGTTTGGCTCTCTGAAGAAGATGCTAAGACAGAGTTTGTGGTACAAGATATTTATGAGGAATTAATACCTTGTGAACAGAAGCAGGATTGGACAGTGGGAGAAACTGAACTATGAGGAAGACTTGGCAAAGCCTTGGCCAACCCAGAGGGGTGCTCTGAAAAAAAGAGCACTGTCTTAATCCATTTTCTGCTGCTTCAACAGAATACCGCAGCCTGGGTAATTTATAAAGAATAGAAGTTTATTTGGCTCATGTTTCTGAAGACTGGGAAGTCCAAAGGCATGGTGCCTTGGCCTGGTGAGGTCTTCCCATGGGAGAAGGGCACAGGTGTAAGCAAGCACTCAAGATACAGCAAGGTACCAGGGCTGGACTCAATTCCTAACAACCCACTCTTATAACTAACCTGCTTCTGAGATAATGACATTAATGAGGCTCTGCCCTCAGAACTCGGTCACCTCTTATGAGGCCCTGCCTCCTAACACTGTTGCATTGGAGATTAAGTTTCCATCGCATGGACTTTTGGGGGATGCCTTCAAACCATAGCAAGCACTGGACATCAGAGTTTCACACATCCTGCCAAAATGGCTGGGCCTTTATGAATCCCACCCCCCTGCTACCCCCATTCAGTCGCCATATGCACAAGGTCTGTGCTAATTGATTATGTTCTAATCGTGCAGGGAACAGCCTCCATACATGCTTCCTAATTTGGGCTCTGAAGGTTAAAGTAATTGGGTAACTTTGAGAAAGACACAACTTCTCAGGTATCCGTGACTTTGATGATTTCTGAATATTATTATCCTCATTTCACAGATAAAGAAGTGGGGGTGGGGCGAGGGATGGTGAGCGGCGAATGTCATTTTAGGGCCTCACAGCTGGCAAATGGCAGCTGTAGACAGGCTTGGGGCAGATCTGTCTACCTGTCTCTAAGCCTACGTACTTTCAACTACATCACTCAGTTGCCTAGATCCTTAAAATAAGGAGGTTGATTAGATACTTTCTGAATTTCCCTCCTTTAATGTTTCATGTGTTATTAGGGCATGTTTCATGGGTCATTAGGGTTATTATCACATAGAAATGGAAACCTTACTCAGCTCATGCACACAATGCTAACGCTGTGCATTTATAGAAGGATTAACTGATTCTCGTTACCTTTGAGAAAGTCTGCTCTGAGCAGCAAGATATTGACATTACCTTTTGGATACAAAACATTTTAGCCGTGGGGGAGAGTCTAACTTGATAAAGTTACTTATTTATTAACTTTCTTTCATAAGGCATTTTAAATAAAGTAAAATTGTCAAAACTTTTTAATGCATACCTTTACAAAAGAGGCCTTTGTGTGGTGAAGGACAAATAGATGATTGAGTAGAGAACAGGTTTTGTTCACTGAAATTGTCACTTTAAAAGCATGATTTAAAAACTAATAATACTTATAAGGATTTACTGTATTTCCTTTCTAAATGTTTGTGCAAGAAAGAGTAACGTTTATTTCCACATTCAACAGGTATTCTACCTCTACAATACGATCACAGGTGTGAATTGACCAAGGAACAAGTGAAGACAGAAGTCTTCACTGTGTAGGGGAAGGCACATGCCCAGTGAAATGAAAATGAAAGCATGGCAGATAGAGGCAGGTTTTACCTGCAGGGTTTACTTTTATGAACAGGAAACTCAGGGCTTCTGAGGGATAGGACTTGGAGAGGGTCATAATGTTTTCCAGTGGTATCCAAGGGACAGAAGGAGCAAATTACCTACTTCAGTCCTTCTTCTCTCCTCCTCCTTCTCATGAATCACACAATTCTGGGAGACAGTAAAGCCATTTGTATTTCTATGCACTGAGCATAACTTTCTTTCCTTCAAATAGGAGTTTGTTTTTAGGAAATATTCTCTGCTTAACTAAAAGAATAGGAACAGGTCAGGTTTTTTACAATTTTGTCACTTTCCAAGAATTTCCACATGTTGGATCCCAGATTTGGGGATTTTACAGACTAGTAAAATTGCCAAAAAAGATTGGAATATTAATATAGAATGCCCAACTTTGTGTTTTTCCAAATAATGATATTTGAGAGAGAGAAAGTTATATAACATCATCATCACTCATGAAAGAAAGGACGTGATCATAGTGAAGGAAGGAGGGGTCATTTTATATAAAAAGTCCTTTAAATAGCCTGCCATCGACTTTTTAGAAAACTCACTATCACTATGCTGTTTTAGATTTTCTCGTTCTTCTGCAGAGAAGTAACAACTTCCTCAAAGACTTTCATAACTGACCTCTTAAATAGGTAAAGCAGATATTATTCTCATCTTGCCTGCTAAGAAATGTGGGCTAAAGATGTGAAGTAACTTGCCCAATGACCAGTGTGTCAGAATACCTTTGCCTACAAGTAACAGAAAAGCTTGATTTAAGTGGTTGAAAAACAAGGAAATGTGTCTTTTACAAGATAAATAAAATCTGTCATTGTTGGTTCAGCAACTCCATGATATGACTGGTGCCCAAACCCCTTTCTGTGTACTCTTCTGTCCTCTCTCTGGCTTCACTCTAAGTGCGACTGCCCTCCTGGCTGTGAGGTGGCTGCTAGCGTCAGTTGAGCTATAGGCTTCCTTGTTCATAGTCAACAGAAAACAGAGGGCTTCTTTCCCAGAAGCCCCAAGCAAGCATCTTCTCACATTTCATTGACCTCTGGCTGGTTTAAACCAGCTCATTTCTGAACTGGTCTCTGGCAGAAAAACTAGATCATTAAGAATGGTCTGGACTGACAGCTCAGCTGGAAAGGAATTTGGGAGAGTTAACCACAATATGGCTTCCACACGGTTACCAAGTGGAAGAGACAGAACATGAACTAGAACATGAGACTAGTCTAGAGACTAGAACATAAACTTCTTTTTTCAGCATATTATGGGGATACAAATGTTAAGGTTACGTATATTGCCCTTGTCCCCCCTCTCCCCTTGAGTCAGAGCTTTAAGAGAGTCCATCCCCCAGTTGGTGCGCATCACACTCATTATGTATGTATATACCCATCCCCTCCCCCCCAACTTGCCCGACACCTGATAAGTGTTATTCCTGTATGTCCACTTAGGTGTTGATCTGAGCATATCTTGTGTGTGGTATAATGCTGACTGCTCATCTTCTCCCCTGTGATAAGTGATATTCATATTAAAGAAGGCCCCTTTTTATTGCCATAGCTTTGACAGGTGGCAGGTTCTAGAAAATAGGTCTACAGGTATTGCAATGCATGGACCATCTCTGTTTTAGACAAATCTGTAGCACCCCAGGACTGTTTTAGATTATTTCACTGCTGAGAAATCGGGAACACAAAGAGGACAGAGAAATTGCCCAGGACGGCAGATATGGTGGCAAAATTGGGATCAGAATTCCGTCCCCTAGCTTTCTATATAATTTTGATGCTAATTTCATGTACTTATCAGGAAAACATTACAAAGAAAGATCTTGGACAAAATTTTGGTCTGTCCCAGTTTAGTAAAGATAATGGGGAAACTTGTATTCTACTTTCTAAGTGTGTGCGTGTGAGAGAGAGGGGGAGAGAGAGAGAGAGAGGGAGAGAGAGAGAGGGACAGACAGACAGAGAATAAGCATTAGCTAGAAATACCATAGCTGTCACTCTCCATACTAGCCCTAAAAAGATTTTTGTCTTGTGATTCTGTAAGAGAGAATTGTCATGAAAAACAGATGATGTCTTCAGTGTACTGGTATTTGTTATTGTTGCTCAGAGGATTATGGATATTAATGTGAGTGCTAAGAGTTATAATTGTACCTCACTCCTGCTTCAAATATTTACACTGAACTGAGGCAGTCTCACAGAGAACTAACTAAACTCTCTAATTTAGAAGGACCATGTGTCTGTAAAAATGGCACACAACAAACAGCAAAGATATCAAGGGCACGTTCCCCAATCCATGTGTCACCATGAAATAGATGACCAACATAGTGGTATAATTCCTAACCTCTAGACACCATCTTTGCACAAAGGAAACACAAACACGAAGCCGCACGAAGAGAATGAGAATATTTGTTTATTCAATGATGCTGGTTCATGGTGATTAACTTCATGGGAAATCCTTTGGCTTTGTTTTTTTTACTGAGGCCAGTTTATCTTTCCAGCTAATAAAAAAGTGGCAAAGAGGCAGCAAAGATATGTAATATTAGTGATCACGTTCATAAACAAGGAGATGGGTGCAATAAAAAGAGGCCTTGAGCCATATGACTGCCTCTAG
>VSMD01137809.1:0-17428 GCA_008750895.1 Mirza zaza | reverse complement strand
GGCAGGCCCACCTGCGCGGGAGCCACGGCAGGCCCACCTGCGCGGGAGCCACGGCAGGCCCACCTGCGCGGGAGCCACGGCAGGCCCACCTGCGCGGGAGCCACGGCAGGCCCACCTGCGCGGGAGCCACGGCAGGCCCACCTGGACGCCGCGGCAGGCCCACCTGCGCGGGAGCCACGGCAGGCCCACCTGCGCGGGAGCCACGGCAGGCCCGCCTGGACGCCCGCTGCCCGCCTGCGGCCCGGCCGCAAACCCGCCCGCAGCTTGCAGTGCGGAGCGCTGCAGGCAACTGTGACACTAGGGTAAGTATTTGTGTATCTAAATATATTTAAACACAGAAAAGATACCATGAAATATGGTATAAAAGACAAACAATGGCGCGCCTGTGTGGAGCGCTTGCGGTGGTCGGAGCTTGCAGGGCTGCAGGCTGCGCCGCGAGTCGGGCGAGCGAGCGCGAGGGCGCGGCTGTGCAGCGCTGCAGACTGTATAAACACGGCACACCTGGGCCACGCCGCGCTGATAAGAATTATTTTTCTTCAATATTAATTGATAAATTAACCTTAGCTTACTATGACTTTTTTACTTTGTAAACTTTTAATTTTAAATTTTTTGACCTTGTAGTAACAGTTAAATTAAGCACAAGAGGAAGTGATGCAATCGAGAGACACGGTATGCACAAAATGCACGAAGCTGCTGCTGGCTTAACACCACACACTACAGTAAACTAGTTTTTTTCTAAGTATAAGGACACTCGAAAATAACAATAAAAAGATAACATAGTAATTATATAAACTAGTAACATAGTTGTTGATCGCAGCAGTCCCCAATCGTCTTGGCGCGGAGACCGGTTTTATGGAAGAGCAGGTTTGCGGGCGGGGACGCGCTGGGGTGCGCCACGTCGCGTGTCGCGGGGGCGGTGCGGAGCTCAGGCCGCGGCCCATTTCCTAATGTGCGGTGGGCTGGTGCCGGGCTGGCGGGCGCGGGGGTGGGGACGGCGGCCGGACAGAATTCTTATGTGCTGCACTGACACACAGCTGGCAACCGGTAGGTTTGTTTGCACCAGCATCGCCACGAACACGAGTGATATGTTGTGCTGTGAGCTATGATGGCTACAGTCACTAGGCAACAGGAATTTTTCAGCTCCATTATAACCTTACGGTGCTACTGTGGTGTACCCAGTTTGCTGTTGACCAAAATATGCAGCACATGATTGTATTATATATACAATCCTTAATGATAATTATTTCCTTCAGAATAATGTCCTTAAGCAAGTCTGTCATAACAAACTCAAGGCTTAGCTAACTAAGCAAAGTGACTACGTCTTAGATTAGCGATTGCAGTTTGAATTTGCGATTGCAGTTTGAATTTAGGAAGAATTATAAATTATTATAAACAAAGGGACATACTTATTAAAATATTTTTAAAAAATCAAATTGTATTCTTGTTTCAAAGTCAAATTGTCTAACAAAAAATGTCTAACGAAGTTGTTAGACAAGAATAAATCCTATAAATTACCTTCAAAATCAAATAAAGGTAAACTATACATCTGATTATAAGGTAATGATTTATGTGCTTTTCTTAATGCAGCAGAATGCAACACAGTTTTTTTTTTTCTGTGCCATCATGATGTTTCTCTTCCAAGGTTATGATACTGTCTGATGACTAGTTAGGGTTGATATTTAATTGGGGCAAGGTTCTTTGGCATATAAAAACATATAATGTAGCACTTGTCCATGGGGGCTTATAACCAAGGCTCTTGCACACATAGAAACAGAAATGCCTCAGTGACCATTGAATTAAACTCCAAACAATGTTCGAGCAAATTTTCATCCAGCTTAGTCTTGAATCTTTCTAGCAAGAGAGAAAATGCAAACCCCAGCTCCTATTTTTATCTTTAATAGCACTAATAGCCTACCTAGGCTTGTAGATCTCATTATTTTTACCTATTTCTACATATTTGGCCATGAGAAATAAGTACAACCTTTGTTTCACATGGCCACTCTTGAAAATGGTTGAGGATAGGTTTCATGTTTTCTCCAGGCTAAACAAAACATGAAATTCCATTAATGTCTTGGCATCATGCTTCCTTCAAACATATGTTCTGTTTTAACCAACCTTGTTGGCCTTCCTTCCTTGTGCTCCAGTTTCTCTAAATCTACCCTACAGGGTTATACCCAACAGTGATGAGGCCGGTAAAGAGTATGACTATTGCCCTAAATTTCCTTTCATATATCCTATGTAAGAAAGATTGTATTATATTAGCTTTTTAAAAATTCATCAATTGGTGGAAACATTTTGAACTTATTGCCAGCCAAATATCACACAAATTTTCATTTACATGGTGCTACCAGACACATCTGAGTGATACTGTATTTGAGAAATGAGTCCTTTGGATCCAAAGATAGGGTCTTAGATCTCTCCCTGTAGAATTTCGTCTTGTTAGATTTGTGCTTTAGTCTTGAAATGGCCAAGGGTCTTGCTGGGAGCTTCGTTCTCAGAAGGAATATGGTGTTGGGAATGAATTCCTTTAAGAAACCCTCTCTTTTTGAACCACCTAATATTTTCATATTTTTGGTATTTTTCTCTTTTTGCTCATCCTACAAGCGACAGGTTTATGTTTGTCTTGCAATCAGTATTTAGAAGGATTTGTTAAAAACTTTGCATGAGTCTCTCTTCAAATACTGAAGGTCCAAATCGAGACAGTAGGAAGTCTAGATTTCTGCTGGCTTGGCTTTGCCGGATCAGAGTTCCATCTGTGTATGGGGAGTCAGGATGGAGCTCCAGCTGGAGCCGGCTGTGGGGTGTCACCTCAGTGATGAATAGTTTCTTCTCTTTGTTTGTTGTGGCAACCTGAACTGAACTGAGAAAGTGCCCAGCAGCGGCAAACCAGAAGGGCTTTCCGGGGTTCTAGGCACACTGAAGATCTGCAGCACCCTTGGCGTGCTCTTCACCTCAGTGGGTGGCTCTGCCTGTGTTTAGACAGCCTGCCTCTGGCTACTACCTTTGGTCCCAGTCTATACCTCATTCTTCCCCTTCAGTCGGGACGAACTTTTGCTTGAGCATCGAGAGTTTTTTTATTCCTTGAGTTCTGAGAACTAGATTCCACTGGAGTTTAGAATTCTCTTTAGATAGCATTGTTTATGATTGTTTATCAAGATAGTGTGAAATGAGAACAGAATCAAATGTGTTAAGTAGACCTAATCTAACAATGTGTACTAGTTCATTATTAAAATGATATTGTGTGGTTATGTTTCATCTTGCTAAGAAAATTAGTTAACTGACCAATGGGAAATAAACACTTTTTGACAGTGTTATACAAGAGCACATTTTAGTGGTAGGCAGGATGGTAATTGAAAAACACGCTGCTGTCTGTAATTCATCTGAGATCTGACTCAACTCTCCTGTTTTCCTTGGGCAGACAAGCAGATCAGCACCCAGGCTCAGCAAGGCATGGTCTACATTTTTGCCACTGTCTCGAGTCCCAAGCCGGGAGAGTCAGAAGTGAAATACCTTCTCCTAGAACCAAAGGGGCTTGACACACTAATCCATTGTGCTGACGCACAAATTTTAAAATGCTTTAAAATTAACCCGATGTGTTAGGGACTTTATGCTATAAACTTCTCCTTTTTCTGGAGTATTTAGGCCAGCCATGAACTTCATATCAGAAGGAAGACATAACCTATGGTAAACCCTTCTCCCACTCCACGCCATAATAGTCTCACTTCAGGAAGTAAGATGTTTGATTTTGGATCAGTTCAGGTTCCCTTGAATCCAGAGGAGACCTGTTATCTGAGAATTCAAAAGCCAAAATAATATCTTATGAGTGAGAAAAAGAATTTCTTCCAGTCAAACAATGATAGTTGTAATCTAGGTAAAGTCAGGTAGCCTTAACATTTTAAAGCCATGGCAGAGGCGTGGACAATAATATTAAGACATTTAAAGACAAAAAACTAACATGACAAAGGAAAATTGAAATTTATATTGTCAGCAGGGGACAGTAAGAAGAAAATAAAGAGAAATAAAATAAAAATTTTAATAAATAAAGCAAAGAAGTGAACTCCTATGATTGGGGATAAAAGTAAAAAAAGATGTATTTAGAAAAAGAAAGCAGCTATAATCACAGATAATAATGAACTGCAAACATTTAAATGACATTTTCTGTGTACAGAGCTCTATACTGGTATTTTAGATAAACTCCTTTAATACAACAAATCTATGATATAGGTATTATTACTAGTCCTTTTTTATAGGTAAAGAAACCAAGTTATGAACAGGTTATATTAATATCTGGTGTTTTAAATACCAATACCTTCCTAGTGTATATACAAGTTCTTGGGATAGCCTTGTTGCAAAACTTTAAAATATTGCTTTGATTTGTGTCTTTTTCTTGACAACCACATCCAATATCTCAATAAGTCCTACAAGTTCTATATCCAACCTTTATGTAAAATCTTTCACTTGTCTCCATCTTTCCTCCTGCTATCTTAGTCTAATGCACCATCATTTCATCTGGAGGACAGCAATAGTCTCCTAATTGGTCCCTCTCCCATTCTTTTCCCCTTACGACTCATTACCCATTCAGCAACTAAAGTAAGCTTGTAAGATCAATGAGATCCTATTTCTTTCTTGCTTCAAACTTTCCATTGGTGCTCTCATTGTATTTAGAGTAAATCCTAAATTTCTAACCATGATGTATAATTCTTTACATGATTTGGTTCCAGTCTACCTCTTTCCAGCTACATTTTATTTCATTCTCTTTCTCTTTCTTAGTGGTAGAGGTTTCAAGTCCCAGTAACTTCACCTTTTCCTTGGAGGAAATAGATCCTCATGTCACAAAGCATTGGATCTCTATAAACATCACCAATAGTGTAGGTCTTTGACACATCACAGGGTTCTTAATCCCACCCTTTATCATGTAGGCATCTACATGATAAGGCATCTACAAGGCAGTCCTTGTAGATGCTTATCATCTCTGCTTATCACTTAAGCAGGGAGTGATGCTTATCATCTCTGCTTATCACTTAAGCAGGGAGTGATGCTTATCACTCCCTGCTTATCATCTCTGATTAGAATAACATTAATGTAGTGCTCAGTGTGCAGTTCTGTGGAATGTCAAGATAGTCAAGCACTTGTGTTTTTGCATTAATGATCATGATATATCTTTCATATGTCATATGTCATTCTGAAATTTTTAGCATAGAAGTCTTGTATATCTCTTCTTAGATTAAATCTCAAGTATTTGATCATTTATGATAAGATATTTTAAATAATCTAATTTTAATTATTTGCTATTGATATATTGAAATGCAATCAATTTTTAAAGTAGAAATAATCTAAAATGTATCACAGTTAATTATTAAAATGATATGGTATTATATTTTGCCTTGCTAAGAAAATTAGTTATTAACTAACCGATGGGAAAGAAATAATTTTTCTGAAAGCACAGCAGAAGAGCAAATTTTTGTCATAGATCAAGGTTGTAATTTTTATCTAGCAATTGTATCTTTGTGTATATAAATCTGATTAATAGACTTTTGTTAACTTTAGTGGTTTATAAGTTTTAAAAAATTTAGATAACTGATGTTATATGAGGATGACATTGAAAGGGCGACTCAGCTATATGTACACATTATAAACCTAATTTCAAGATATTTTGATCAAAAGGAAAGGATGTACAGAATAGAAATATATCTTTTATAACTCAATGACACCAGTACTTATGTAAAACAGTATGACAGTTTCTAAATTTTAGTCTTTAGGAAAGTTCTGTCCTAAAAAAAACAAAACACAAAACCCGAAAAAAAGACATTTTTCATTTCATTCATTGTATTTTTCAGGTTCAGGATTTCTGTTTGATTAACAAAATTATTTCAATCACTTTGTTAAATTTCTCATTCTGCTCACTTCTTGCTTTCCTCATTTTGTTGAATAGTTTCTCTATATTTTTTTTGAAGGTCATTGAGCTTCCTTGAAATAGTTATAGTGAATTCTTTGCCAGGCAGTCCATGTATCTCCATTTCTTTAGGCTCAGTTGCTAGTACTGTATTTTGTCCATTTGGTGATGTCCTGTTTCCCTGATTATTCTTGAATCTTATGGTCATGAGTCAATGTCTACACATTTGAAGTAATACGTACGTACTTATTACAGTCTTTACAGGTGGACTTTGGGAATACCCTTCAGCAGGAAGTGTGCCCAGAGGTTCTGGGGAGGCCATAAGCCTGGAACCACTGTTACCAGCACAGCACCAGGCTGGAATCCCATGACTGATGTGCCTGGTACAGAGCTGGGGTGTGTTTGATCCCTTGCCTGTTGCTGAGGGTTGTTTGGAGCCCAAGGTCACTGTAGTTGGTTAGCAGTGATGTGGACTGGAGACTGAGTCCACCTCACAAGGGCTGTGGGTTCCCCCTTGGCACCACAGAGCAGGTCTGGAGTCTCAGTCCAGTCCCTGGGTACTGACCTGAAGTCAAGGGTTGTGGAGGTCTGCTCAGTGGTGGGTTTTACTATGGCAGGTCTGGTGTTAGAGTTCATGGCAAAGACCTGTGCTCACTTCTCTCTCTTTCCCCCTAACAGATTGTATCTCTCTGCCTCCTGTGCTGTCTAAGGTTGGAGGAGGAATGATATGGGTTATATAAAACTGCCCTTCCTATCCTTTTCAATATGTCTTTTTTTATTATGCTATATCCAGATACTGTGATCTCTTGTCTGGTTTTCTTAGCTCTTGTTGAAGGTATTTTCATACATGAGTAGTTATTCAAATTGATGTTTTTGGGGGACAATGACAAAATAGCCATAGGCATTCTTAGAGTTGAGATAATTTCATATCTTAAATATCTTGTTGCTAGAGATCAAAGAGTCATTCTTAAGAGATGATGTTTAAAAAGCACAAGAAGCCAAATTAAAAGACGTTTTCACTGGTCAATTTGTGATAATTTGAGTTTCAAAGAAAATGAAAGCAAAAGTTACAGTGAATTATACAAGGTTAGTCTGTAAAACTCATGTGTTCATTACGATTCTCTTAAGAAAATTTAACATTTTTTCAATTAGTGCCATATTTAGGTTATTTTATTTAGGAAAACGTATTTATGAAAAAAGCTGCCTATCAGTGGAACACTTCTAAAGGAATTAATCCCTAAGTTTAAAATGTCTTCTCCATGAATAGCAACAGGGCACATACTTTATAGGACAAATAGCAATGAAAGTCTATGATGCTTTACAGAATGTGACTGCTCATGTCACTCGGAATTAGATGAGTCAGTAAAACCTGCAAGTGGGACTCTCATCATTTTTTTTTAAATGAGCATTCTGAGGCCTTGAGACTTTCTGCTAAAACCAATCATATTCTTACAAGGACAGTCATTTATTAAATAATATTTTATTCTTTATAAATCCATAATGGGTTTTGTTAAGATATTCCATTAAAATACATAATCTCTTTCTGACAATCCAAATGAGTGGAGTCACAATCCACAGCATGCTCCGGAGAGTAACTATATCATATTTCATCCTCGTCTGGGCAAAATGATTTTGACTGCCAACTTACGTGGAATTTCTCAACTCTTCACTGAACTCTTCACTGGAAAAATCTCTAAAGGCTTTTCTTATCCCCAGAATCTTCACCTCCAGTTCTGACGGACCAGGTTGACTTTTGCCATCTTACCTTAGCTCATAGTATGGAGAGACTACCCTGGTCACCCATTTTCTTCCAGGGGAAGAAAGGATTGAAATACTTTTCTCCATCGGAGGGGGAAAAACTCACTTAAAACCTCTCTAGTGGCCCTATAACTATTTTCACTAAGAATTTTTCCCTTTGTTAATAAAAGGACCTATAAATAGTAATTAGAAGCTTTTTGACTGCCATACTGACAGTCTCTAGTGACTGCACTGACTGTCTTATGTGGTGGGTAAAGAGAGTGGATCTAAATCCTATAGCAGAAAATATACACTTAAAAAAAAGTCAAGAAGCTCCACATGCCAGTATGTAGAATAAGTAATCATAACATGGATAAAAATAGAATCAGAAATTAATTGAGAAAAAAATTATAAAAGTTTCCACTTTAAGATGCCAGTTTAAAAAGATTTTGTTTATAATTGATGTATAGGCCAGGCATGGTGGCTCATGCCTGTAATCATAGCACTCTGGGAGGCTGAGGTGGGAAGATACCTTGAGGTCAGGAGTTTGAGACCAGCCTGAGCAAGAGCAAGTCACCGTCTCTACTAAAAATAGAAAAAATTAGCCAGCCATGGTGGTGTGCGCCTGTAGTCCCAGCTACTCGGGAGGCTGAGGCAGAAGGATCGCTTGAGCCCAGGAGTTTGATGTTGCTGTAAGCTAGACTGATGCCACAGCACTCCAGCCCAGGTGATAAAATAAGACTCTATCTAAAAAAAATTGATGTATAATAATTATACATATTTATGGGGTACAGTGTGATGTTTCAATACATGTATGTATTGTATAATGATCAGATCAGTGTAGTTAGCATGTCCATCATCTCAAACCTTTATCATTTCTTTGTGGTGATAACTTTTAAGATCTCTCTTTTCTAGCTATCTTGAAATATACAATACATTATTATTAGTTACAGTCTTCCTACTATGTGATAGAACACTAGGACTTGCTCTTTCTAACTATAACTTTGTACCCATTGATTAGCCTCTCCTTGTTTTCCCCTCTCCCCTCTCCTAACATTCTCAGCCACTGGTAACCACTATTCTTCTCTCTACTTCCATGTGATCAACATTTTTAGATTCCACATGTGAGTGAGATCATGTATATTTGATTTCTGTGTTTGGCTTATTTCCCTTAATGTCATGTCCTTCAGGTTGTTGCAAATAACAGGATTTCATTCTTTTTTAAAGCTGAATATATTCCACTGTGTATCTATACACCACATTTTTTATCCATTCATTCTCTAATAGTATAGGTACTTTGCTGATTCCATCTCTTGGCTATGCTAAATAGTGCTGCAATAAGCATGAGAGTGGAGATATAATATGCCAGTTTTTCATTAGTAAATTCCATTACTTATAAACGTATTTATTTATTTATCTACTTATTTATTTACTCTGGCCTTGTACTTTACTGCTTTTTAACTTCCTAGTATCCAAGAAGAAAAAGATAGAAACTCTTTTCTTCATCAAATTTGGGATTTTTTTGTAATGATTTTCTCAAATATTCTTTATGTCCCATTCTCTCTCTGCTCTCTTCTGAACTCCCAATTATGTGCTTGATACTGCCCCATAGGTTTCTGAGGTTTTGTTCATTTATCTTCATTCTTTTTTCTTTCTGTTCCTCAGACTGGGTAATCTCAAATGACCTATCTTCAAGTTTTCTGAGACATTCTTCTGCTTGCTCAAATCTCTTGTTGATCCTGTGCTACGCAGAATAATGGTACCCAAAGATGTCCATGTCCACCCCCAGAATCTGAATAGGTTATATTACATGGCAAGGAGGAACTAAGATTAAAGATAAAATACAGTTTGCAGATCACCTGACCTTCAAATAATGAGATTGTCCTGAGCTCTCTGATGGGTCTGCTGTAATCACAAAAATACTTAAATGGGGCAAAAGAGACAGAACAGTTAGAACCAGAGAGACAGCATCATGAGAAAGATTTGACCTGGCAGTGCTGGCTCTGAGGATAGAAAAGGGCTTTGAGTGAAGGAGTGTGGGCAGCTTCCACAGCTGGAAAAGGCAAAAGAATAGATTCTCCCTTAGAGCTTCCTGAAAGAAACACAATCCTGCCCATATCTTGATTTTAGCCCTGTGAGATCCATTCAAGAATTATGACATCAGAACTATAAATAATTAGTGTTGTTTTTAAGCTACTGAGTTTCTGGTCATTTGTATAGCAGTGATAGAAAAGTAATACAGAACCCCTCTATTGAATTTTTTGTTTCAGTTATTGAAATTTTCAACTTTAGAATATCTATTCGATTCTTAAAAATATAATTTCTAAATATTGATGATATTCTCTATTTGGTGAGACATTGTTTTCACTCTTTCCATTAGCTATTTACAAATAGTTTCCTTTAGTTCTTTGAACATATTTAAAACAACTGATTTAAAGTCTTTAGTAAGTCCAAAGTCTCTGCTTTCTCAGGGATAGTTTGTATTGACTGCTTTTTTCCCTGGGTATGAAGCATTCTTTCTTGTGTCTTTGCATATCCTTAATTTGTTATTGAAAAGTGAATATTTTAAATAATATAATATAGTTAACTTACATAATGGTTAATTTTAAGTATCAACTTGAGTGGACGCAGGGATGTCCAAATAGCTGGCAAAAATATTATCTCTGAGTATGTCTCTGAGGGTGTTTCTAGAAGAGATTAGCCTTTCACTGAGTAGATTGAGTAAAGAAACCTGCCCTCCCCAATATGGGTGCCATCATTCCATCCACTGAGAGCCAAAACAGAGCACAAAGGTGGAGGAAGGGCAAATTCTCTCTCTCCTTTAGCTGGGATGCCCATCTCCTGCCTCCAGACACGAGAGCTTCTGGTTCTCAGGCCTTCAGATCCTGACACTTAACCCAGTCCCCTCCTCTCCCTGCTATTCTCAGGCCTTCATTTTCAGACTGAATCGTATCACTGGCTTTCCTGGTTCTCCAACCAGATTGGCAGATTGTGTAACCTCTTGGCCTCTGTAATCATGTGAGCCAATTCCCATAATAAATCTTGTTTTATATGTCTGTATGTATACTGTTTTTTTTCTGAACAATCCTGACTAAAACATCTTGGAAATCAAATCTTGGCTCCCTCTTTCCCCAGGGTTTGTTCTTGTGACTATTGTTGTTTGCTTGTTTAATAACTTTGCTGAAGTAAGTCAGCATAGCTTGTATTTGTCATGCATTGCCACTGAAGTCTTGCCTGGTTAGCTTGGTGGTCAGCTATTGCTTGAACAGAGATGTACTGAAATGCCTATAACCAATACATTGCCCTGTGCTCATTGTTAGGTCTTGTGTACCTTTTTGGGGCATGGTTTACAACTCTGCCTTAGCTTTCACTTCCTGCTTATGCAGAGCCTCAAGGTCAGCCAAAGGTGAAAGCCTAGGGCTTTCTCAGTTCTTTCCTGAACATGCACTGGGCATGTGCACAACCCTACACATGCATACAGCCTTTCTGACTCCCAGCAATAGGTCAGAGCTTTCCCAAGCTCCCTCTGGACATTTTGTTTCCCGTATTTTCCTTTTAAGCTTTTTTTGGTTAGCCTATCATGTGCCCCAAGTGGTATTGCTGCCTCCAGCTGTCATGATGTTAAAAAGTTATCTTTGGTTATTTTCAACAAGTGTCTCTGGGTAAAAGGCTGTTCACACTGGGACAACTCTAAGTTAGATCAAATAAAGATAATCTTTCAAATGGGGTCTTCTAGGAAACCAGCAGGCAGGAAATGGGTCTTGGAAGGTGTTTCTACCCCGATCTGCTTTCCAGTGGCTGCCAGGCTGCTGGTTTTCCCTGTGATTGTGTCTGTTGGCTACTGCAAACCCTGGAGGAATGTATGGAGATGGGAATAGCTACAACTCCACAAAGCTCGCTGTTCTCACCAAGATTCAACCATTTTTTTTTTTTTGACCAAACACTCCCTGGATTGTTAGCCTTTGGCTAATTTCCAGTGCTGCAAAACAGTTGATTCTGACAAGTTTGCAAGCATTTTCATTGCTCTCATGGAAAAGAGAATTTTCAGAGGTCCTCACTGCACCATTCGTAGCCCTGTCATTTTAAATTAGTGTTAAGGTTTGAAAATGCTAAGATCATTAATTGCAATCTTAGAACTATGTGTAATGTGAAAATTAATCATAGTTCAAAAAGGTATTAGGAAATATAAACAACCCTCAATAAAAGCTTCCTAAGCAATTTAAGAAGCATTGTTGTCAAAGTAAATGTAAACTCTTCATGGTTAAGATGAACAGTCCTATCTGCTCTTCCTATTTCTCTCCTATCTTCTCTTCCAAGCTTCTCTCCTATTTCTGATTTCTGAGTTTTCTGTGATGCCTAAACATAACTAAGTGCTTTTGTTTTCTTGATTATTATCTACACTTAGCAACACTACATGCTGCTATTTACCCCAGAGAAATACTGACACTGATCTTAAAGAACTGGGTCCAGGGATTTACAGAGTAGAAAATTTGGTAACAAGTTACATTCTTATCCAAATGAAGATAGTTAAATAATTTTTGAATTTATGCAATGGAATATTATAAAGCTAATGAAAGACTTAATGGAACTTTGTGTGCTGACATGGAAAAATATTCATGTCATAATTTTAAGTCAAAAAAGGCAAAGAGTTGTACATATAGTGTTTTAATGCTAATTATATTTAAAAAACAATCACAATACATGTGAATATGTATGCTTATAATTGTATATGCTTATAATATGTATAATTGTATATGCTTATAATATGTATGCTTATAATTGTAAAAAATCTGGAAATGCACACATAAAATTAACATTATTGGATATTTCTGGTGATAATTGTGGAATTGAGGCTAGGTCTGGCTTGAGGTGGGTAGGGGAGGGTACAGGGAAAAAACGGATTGTTCAAGAATATCAGCTTTGCTCTGAGATTTTAAACATCAATTACGGGTATAATTAAATTAACACAAATTAAATCTAATGCAAGTACAACAAACATAAAGTTTCATGTGTAAACATATAAAATTAATGTCGGATATACAGCAAAGCCAAATAGTGATCGCCTCTATGTCTGTGGCGATCATGCGTAATTTTTAATTTTCTTGTATGTACTTTTCTATTTTTCCACAGTTTTCTACAATAAAAACATGTTACTTCAGAAAAAGAAAACTTTTAAAACTTGATACAGGTGTATATAAATTATAAAGAGTAAATACGGAATTTCCAAATATTATTATAAAATACTGCTTCACAGTTGGGACAAAAATTATAATTTTCACTAAAAAATGAGTAGTAGTCCCTATTACACTTTGTAGAACAGGTGTAATACTTGGAGAAACCTATTTGTTTAAAACTAATCCTCCCCCCCAAAAAAAAAACTATTTGGTTAATAAAATAATGAGCAAAAAGTTTCTCTTTTCCCTTGTCTTTGAATGGGACTTCTGTACGTTATGACTGAGAATTACTGTGAGATTCCCAGAAGGTTCTCTTTGAGTATTATACCTCTAAATAAGCCTAGCACATATTAAAATCTAACTATGGGCCTGGAAAATAATATATACTTTAATTGAATATATGTGATTAAATCCCATAAGATGAACAGAAGTTTATTCAACTTTTCCATCAAAAGTCCCTAAGCCCTTTGAAGTTATAGATTGAAATGTATTTTATATACACATGACAGATGTGACCCAAGAAACTTCACTAAACTTTTATGCATTTTGAATTCATTACCTAACCCCCAAAAGCAATCTTTTATAGATTTGTATTTTGTTCTTTCTTTCAAGAAGCTGATATTCTGCATGCAAAAATCACTGTAATCACAGGACTGGCATCAAAGAGTTTCTAAAGATGTCTTGAAATGAAGTAATCTAATTACAAAGTCTATTCTCTAATCCCTCCTGATGTGCCCTGGTTATTATATCCACCACAGTCTTGCTGAAAGAAAATGACTACACCATCTTTTTTTTTTGCCTCAGAAGAGCCCCAAGTTGATTTCAATGTTTGGGTATCTTGATGTTACCTATGTCCTCCGCTCTCCCAGACATAGTGTGAACCAATGTCAACTCCCTTCCTGGGGCTGTAGAAAAGCAAATGTGACCTGAATGAAAAATGTATTGCAAATGTCAAAATAAATTTCAGCTGAAAATGACATTTTTCAAGGAGATGTAATGAGAAAACTGTTCAAACGGCAGAGTTAAATTTTCCTGGTTCCGCATTTAATTAACTCAATCTGACTTTTATTATGCTTTGTATTATGTGTTTCCCTGTTCAGTAAACAAACAGCAGAAAATTAAACTAGGGCAACTGCCAAAAAGCAGTAAATTTCATTGAAAAATAATGAATTGTCATGGAGTACCGTAGGGTCTTGTGCAGATAAACTTATTTTTCCTGGCAAGTTTCCACATGCATTTGTCACAACTTGATATATAAAAGGAACAAAAGAAGTGAAATATGGTAGTTAACGATAGATGTATAAAAGTGGAATGGCCTTGGAGAAACATTCAGAGGCTGGTGTTTGGACTTTTAACAGATCAGCCCTGCTTCCTCCTGAAGCGCAGAGTGGGCTGCCAGGGGAATCCTCACTCGTGATCGGCAGAATCTGCCGAAGCTGTGCCCTATCAACTTTCAGCAAAGGGAGCTCCCTGCAGTGGAAGGGTGACCCTGAAAATTAGGAGTGTGCATGATTTAGGGAAGAGGGAGACTCCAGACAAAAATCATATACTCCCAAATAACTCCATGCTATGTGACTAATAACTGCTTAAGCCATTCAAACTTGATATGAATCAAAGCTATTCCTAAGCATTTGGCTATTTGTTTTCCTTACCTGATATGTTTTCCTGATGTATAGGTACTTCTCTAACGATCCTCTCTTGTAGTTTATGTCGGGGCAGGAGAAGGCTTGAATTAAATCAGGAAAATATAAGGTCTTTCTGAGTGATGTGAAAACTGCTACATCTGGTTTTCTGTCTCCTGGTGTGGAGGGCAGGTGTGTGTTTATCTGGTTGTAGAGTCTACCTTTCAGGTTCCAGTATGAAGAGTGGAACAAAACTCCCATTCTATCCCCCAGTTCTCCCAAGCAGAGTGGAGCCTCTGGGGTCCACAGAAGGGTAATCATTCCCTGTTACTCTCGCTGCTAAGGAGGATATCAGTCAGTTATTCTCCCAAATGTCCAGCAGTAATTCCCATGAGTGGACCGGGACCCCCATTTGGGCCTCTCTTGGGAAGCTGTTTGACATAAAAACCTCCACTACTGGGTGTCAGATATTAGTTTAAATTTATACCCGTTCCTTACTGGTTCAATAGGAATGCATTCATTCAATAAATATTTTCTAAGTACCAGCTATGCGCCTGATGCTATTGTAGGTATGGCGGCCATGTCAGGGAGCTAAAATGTAAAAAAACAAACCAAAAAGACAAAAGATCCCTGAGTTCAGGTAACTTATGTCTTCTTGAGGAAAGACGCACAAAATAAAGGGATACAGTACATCATAAAGTGCTAATTACCAAGGACAGACATATGGAGTTTGAGAAGTCAGCAGATGGCTGTGAGAGACCTTCCCGAGAAGGTAGCAATCGAGAAAGAACTTCAAGGAAGGGAAGGCATGTCTTGAGGCTCTCTGAGGACAGTGTTCAGGCAGAGGGACAACTGGCTGTACCTTTGCAGGGTGCGGGGCAGCAGCAGGCCTCATGCATCCCGGGGAGAGCACAGACCCCGAGGGCGGAACTGGAGTGAGGGAGGCAGGAGAGAAGTGAGAGAGGTCACAGTGGCCAAATGGTGCAGGGCCTTTGCAGCCACCTGAAGGAGTCTCAGCTCTAAGTAAGATGGCAAGCTGCTAGAGAGCCTTCAACCAAAGTGACAAGATGTCCCTGTGGCTTCAGCATGGAGAACAGACTAGAGGAGGCATGGAGGGGACATAGGCAAACCGGATAGAGCCTGCTGCAGTCACGTAGGGGAGTGATGGGGCTCAGATCAGGGTGTTCATTGCAAGAAGTGAAGAGCTTCTGGAATAACCTAAACTTCTTGGCCAATTTCACAATCTGTGCAAGGAGGAGATAAATCCTGCTGTCTTTAGTTATCTCAAGCATTGAAATACCATATGGAAGGTGTTTGCCACGTAACACAGGATCAATAAATGTCCACTCTTTTCTATTCTAAAACTTTGTACCTGAAAATTGGTGCACGAAAGAATTTGAAGCTATAAATTATAATTCATGTACAATTTTTAAAAATCGCCCATAAAGAATAATACCAATGTCCATAGAAATTTAAGGACACATTTGTGTACTAAAATTATATATTTTTAAACAGTACTAGAGTTTACAAACCAAATGCAGGATAGTTGTTGCACTAGGAGGAAGTAACAGGAAGGGGATTACAGATAGTGCTCGAAAGAGTTAACTTTCTTTTTTTTTCTTTCTTTCTTTCTTTCTTTCTTTCTTTCTTTCTTTCTTTCTTTCTTTCTTTCTTTCTTTCTTTCTTTCTTTCTTTCTTTCTTTCTTTCTTTCTTTCTTTCTTTCTTTCCTCTTTCTCTCTTGTTTTATAAAAATCAAATAAGAGAAAAATATGGGCAATTATTAAGTCTGGATGGTATTAACAAGGATACTTATTATATTTATCTTTGTTTTCTGAATAATATATAACATTTAAAATTTTAAACTTAGTTAAACTTGTTTAAATTCAAACAGAAATGGAAGGTTAGGAGGAAACAGGAATGAAGGCAAAAGAGAGGAAGGAAGAGAGGGAGGACAAGAAGGGAGAATCTATCAGATTAACCAGAATCTACTTTAAGTGGATTTTATTTTATTTTTGAAATATGGCTATTTAAATATTTACCAACGACTAGATGTCAACTGAAAATTACCCATATAATTAGTAACAGTTTTAACTAACATTAAAGTGGCACTTTATAGAGTAAGACTCTTTCTTTAGCTTAATGCATTCTGTCCTCAAAACAACCCTGCGTGGCCGCTAGCAATCCCGGCTCTACAGATGAGGAAATGAACATGGAGTGGCCAGATGGCTTCCCAAGGGCTGCTGCCCAGCCGGGCCTGGGAACCAAGGGGCAGGAGCTGAGGATTCACATAGCTGCCCTCTTCTCACACCTCCAGGAGCACGTAACTGTAAACTTCCAATGGAATAGTAGTGTTGTTCCTTTTACTTCATGAGAAACATACGGATTCTGTTCCCACTGTAGCATTCAGACAGCAAAGGTGAGCTAAGCACCCCAGGGCTCCTCCCACAGCTCGGCTCCATCCCCTGGGAGATAACTGCGCTCCGTTCTAGCGGCTCCTTGCAGACCAACTCCTGTTGTGTCATGATATCGTTGTGCCTACAGGGACATAATTTCATCTTTTTTAGCATAAGTGAGATGAAATTCTATCTCATTCTGTAATAGATATTACTCATTTGCCTTCCAAGATAGCTAAACCAATATTAATACTATATAAGACATCAGTATATCCTTATATCCTTGCCAATACTTGCTATGAATGGTCCCTTTTATTTTGCCAATCTGAGAGGGAAAAATGCAATGCTATTTTAAAATGTATCTCCTGAATTACAAGAGAAGTTTAGCATCTTTCATGTGTTCGTTGGTCGTTTGCGTTTCTTCTGCATCCTCTGGCAATCTGCCTTGTGGACTGTTTTCCTGCTTCTGGATTGTAGGGTTGATATATTCATTCGGTTGCTGATCCCTATGTTTATATGTGTCTCAAATATTCTTTTTCACAGTCTTCTTTTCCTTTTAACATTCTTTATAGTATCTCTTCTCATATATGTGAATGTTACATGTTTGG